>JADNRY010000909.1:0-21901 GCA_015501585.1 Rhodocollybia butyracea | reverse complement strand
AAAACACTTCTGACCTAGGCTTTCCAAGGTTCACCTCATGGTGCAGAGGCTATCCAAGGTGCCCAAGTTACTTTGGCACCCTAGGTTTTGAGTCAATTCCTATGTCTCTTTATTATATCTTTGAAGTGCCTGTAGGAAGTGTAGGTTTGCTTTAAGTGGGCCTCATGTTGCTGTGGTTCTTTAGTCTCTCCAGATATCCTATGTACATTAGGTCATCTATGTCTCCCAGGGAAGCCCTAGGAAAGTTGTAGAGAAGCTGTAGAGAAGCCCTGAGAAGTCCCAGGGAAGTCGTAGAGAAGCCCCAAGAAGTCCCAGGGAAGTCGTAGAGAAGCCCAAGAAGTCCCAGGGAAGTCGTAGAGAAGCCCCAAGAAGGCCCAGGGAAGTCGTAGAGAAGCCCCGAGAAGCCCCAGGGAAGTGGGATCTTCATAAGTATACCTTTGATTATGTATCATGACAAACATCATATTATCAAAATGTGAGCTAAACGTTGTGAGAAGTGCGACACTCTCAAGATAAACCGAAGTGAAAAGCCAGCTACTATCTATTGCACAAGACATACACTTTGATTATTTTTACGCAACACCGTACAGCCATATATACAGATATGTACTTGCTAGGATAGACCAGCATCTGAGAGCATCTCATGTGCCAGCCTCAAACGTTTGCCTACCATATTATCTGTGAATTTGAGATGATTTGGCTGACAATCGTCCCAAGATTGACCTGGCAAAATTCCAAAATGTGTCGAAGATGCCACAATAAGTGAACCCACAATTGTACCCGTTAGGCTGGAAATGAACCTGAGAATTGATGAATGTGGGCAGAAATTATGATGCAAGTCTAAGACAAACCTTGAAGTGGGGATCGAATATCCACCCACAGTCCACATTATTTTTGAGGCTGATGTCTTGGCCTCGAATACTACCTAAGACTTCTGTAACCCATAATAAAAGCTAATGGTTCACTTGAATGTTTGAGAGTAGTAGTATGAATGGAATGAAAACGTACCATCATCAACTTAGCGTTCTTCCTAAGGAGCGGTGGTTTTTTTCAATTGTTAACACATGTAGGCTTCCAACTGTCATAGATATCGATTCGCTGGTCAAGGAAATCGATACGCGCAGAGTACCAATGGTGCTTATCGTTGATAGGAATGAAGACACTATCCCAGTCCCTGAGCTCCTGCGATAGCTACAGAAAACACTGAGAGTTCATACAAACACCTGGGACAAAAAGCACTTACTCTGGCTTTACGACATCACTTAGAGATCATTTCCTCGTCGTTTGTGTCAGGATTCCATCCTCCGGGGAACAAAGTCATTTGACATAAAAAGGCACTTAGAAGCGAAAAATGAGGAGAGCCCAAGAGTAGTGCCAGATTCAGTGCACCACTTGCCGACAAAATAGTTGACAACTTTGTCATTGATCCAACGGTTAACGCCAAGCGTCCGAAAGTCGGAGAGCTGAACGTGGCTAAACTTGGAGGTGATTATTTCAGGCTGTAGGATGACTAGGACGATTGAGACAAGGGATGAGAGAAACAGCATGTCGCATACCGAGTCCAGCAAAACTCTTAGCCTGGCCTCTGCCTCCTCCGGATATTCATTGAGGCCTTTCCACAAAGCATTTTCTATGGCTATCCTTTTCCTACTAATACACCACGCAGAGTCTTCAAATTACAAAGGCGCGTAGAGCAGTGTTATCAGAAGGATGTGTGGTGGTACTTTAGGCGACGATTAAGGGAGGCCTCAACGCGGGTCGCCGTGGGAAGAATCCTGACGTTTCGTGTAGTTGGGTCATTTGAAACGTTGAGTCTGGGTAGAATCGACTATTGGATGCGGACGGTATTGTAAAAGTCGAGTCGACAAGAGCATCGAGTTGGTCGATAGTTGTCAGATTGAAGAGTTGCTGAAGGGAGAGAGATGGAAAAAAAGTCTTGCAGTCTTTTATGATATTGACTATATCTTGAAGGACTGGTAGTGTACAACTTTGACTGGGTCCAAACGGTTCGAAGTTGGCAGGCAGACAATTTTTGTGAGATTTTGCGAGTCGGGAAAATGAAGGCAAATTTTGATACATTGTTCTATTTGCTTTCAGGTTTGAGCGCTGAGGAGGAAACTCTGAGAACTCACCTTGTGGTAGATACAGACATTGCTTAAAATGACTCATCTAGCGGCGTTAATTATTGCCGGAATTTTGCCGGAAAATGAACGTGAATTGTAAATTGTAAATCGAGAGGTCATCTTCCAACACGGATATCTCACAATGGTCTGGATAGTATCATCTAAGTCCTTTGTTTAAGCTGCAGAATATATAGTACTAGGACACGAATCCGAAATATCAGAGAAAAAGTAGAACTAGATGATATAACTGTTGTCTCTCCGATTTATTGAACAGAAAATGCAAACAATTAAAATGAAGGAGTTTCAAAAATGAAGGCAAAAGAGAAGCGCAAGTGGTAGGAGATGTAGATAATCTCCAGAACGATAAAGCGGGAGCTGAAGTCACAGTAAGCATCGACACCACTGATCATTCCCCACTATCCTTCTTCATCCACCCAAATCGTTATTATCCCAGGGATCTGGGTGTTATGACTCGATCAATAGTCTCGTCCAAACCTTCACAGTACGTAACTCGGCAGTAAAAATGATAAGAGAAATTAATGAGATTATAGAGCAAGCCTTTCTGTTTGTTGAAACCGCTAGGCAAAAAATATATACTCAAACAACTAGGCTCAAGTAAAGTTAGTAACTAGTTTGTAATACAAAACTCACAGAAGTTATTATTTGGAGATAGCTCGACAAATAATAATAAGATTACCCTCGGAGATAGCTCAACAAGCAGTAATATGAATCAGAACTAGTACTCGGAGATGGCTCAACAAGTAGTAGTGAGTGTGGTGTCTAGTACTTGGAGATAGCTCAACAAGTAGTAGTGAGTGTGATGTCTAATACTTGGAGATAGCTCAACAAGTAATAGGAAGTTGCAACTCGGAGATAGCTCAACAAGTGGCAATTAAAGAAGTATTCACTAGGAGATAGCTCAACAGGTGAATGTTAGTGGATACAACTTGGAGTTAGCTCAACAAGATGTATAAATGTGTATTGTAACTTGGAGATAGCTCAACAAGATACAATGAGTTGGTCTGGTGATTCACACAAGTGATAACAGCAAACAAGTGGGGTTTGGATTTAAGAAAAATAATACGTCTAACGTACATTGGTAAATCTAGACTACTTATATACTGTGCAATGTGTACTGGTTAGGAAATGCTGCGGAATGACTAGATTTGAGTCATAACTGCGGAAATACTGCGGATGAGTCAGTCTGACTATGTAATGCTGTGCAATGACTAATATTGAGTCATGTATGCGGAACCGTAGTTGACTCAGATATCTGGCTGTGCAATGACTGATATTGAGTCATTGATGTAAAGAGGCTATGCAATGATGTCATAGCTGTGGAGCAGTGATGTGATATCATAACTGCGGAGCAATGGAATGACATCATGATTGTGGAGTAGCAAGATGACATCATAGTTGTGGAGCTAGAATGATGTCATGACTGTGCAGACTGTGCAGTGACTGTTAAAGATCATTCTGGTGTTCTGGAAGAATGTGTGCAGCATTAACCCAAAGGGTGTTGAATAACTAATGAATGTAAAATGTTAAGTAGAAGTATTAATGATAGTGTTCATAGTTGGTTACAGAAGAAAAAAGATTGGGTGTATAGGATTTAGATCCGGGTCATAACAGTACTCCCCCTTAAGGCCGAAACCCTCTGAGGCCACATAGGAGTTAGGTTAGCCGGTCATAGTTAGTGGAATTGCACCTATCAGTTGCATCTCAAGTAAAGATGTTCATGAGTTCAAGCATCCTGACTTCAAATGGTGGTTATGTGATGGCCTGTTAATTGGTCATTAATTGGACATTAGTGTCGTTAGTGTCATTACTGTAATTGGTGTATTTTCCATGCCACATTAGTTGCATCAGACCTGGGACAATAAACATCATGATTTCAATAGTACATCAGCATGTTGGGCGGTACTATGTCCATGGATCTGATTTATGGGAAGTCCATCAATCAAAATGATTGTTTCAAATTTTTCTGATTGCTTGATTGCATACAGCTGTTTGCATATCAGTGATTTGATGGTGGCTTTGATGTCAATTGGTGCCGTCTGATTGATGATTTTTATGGGAATAGTGGACTTTCGGACATTTCATTTCCTGAACTTGAAACTTGTCACTGTAGTATCTGCGTCTTGGACACAGATCCATGCATTTCAGTAAGCATTAATACCAATCTGGTATTTGAATCTCATGTTGTCCAAGTGGCGAGAATTGGAGATGTATCATTATTTTATGACCAAGTTATGACTTGATGCGATATTGATGAGGTGTATTATTAGATGAAAAAGCGGGTATGATATAGCTGTTTCATCTTAGGTTGGTCTGAAACTCATCAAATCGTCCAAGAACTTTCTTCCTTTCCCCTTCTCATTCAGCATTTTTACATGTCTTTCAAAGCTTGTTCATTTCCTGATGTTTTTTCTTCAGTTTCTGGGCACACTATCTGCTATAACTAGTGGCATTTCAGAGATTATTGGGGTAGTGTTGACATTCTTTGTGGTTTTTTCTGGTGAGAACTCTCAGTAGCACAATACATGGTGCATTGCTTTCTATAGAGTCGGAGTATATGGCATAATTCAAGGCATAATTGGGCTTATTTGACCAATAATCTCATTTACAATCATTGGTGAAAGGTGAGGCATAGATATTGGATAAAATCTGCAAAAACCTGTTAATTGATTTTGCTCTGCAGATAGATGTATTGAGGTGGGTTAAAATCATGGAAATAATTTCTGGTGATGTTTCCACTTGAGTTGTAAGCAGAGTTATTGGGGTGTAATCATTGTAACTATGAGCATCTGGTTATTGAGATGCTAGGATGTTTATCTGGTCGATGTCCTTTTATCCATCCCCTTTTGCATTCCTTCCCAAGAGTGTGCCATCAATATCCCAAATTTCATCTTGAACTTCAATTATAATGTTGTCGGGTATTTTTCTGGAAGTTTCAATAAATGCAGCTTGACCTGACACATGTTCATGCTGTTGTGGGCAGTGTTGGGCAAAGTGGCCTATCTTTTCACAGTAAGTACAAGCCCCTTTTCCTTGTCTTTGGTCATACTCCTCTGGAGTGACCCAAGTGGTTAGTACTACTGACATCTTATTAACATTATCATTTCTAGAATTGTCTTGATTCATTCTAGAAGCTCTTGGAGTCAGCGTGGTGGCCCTCTGTTGTTGAGCTTGTGATGTATGATTGTTTGGTGGGCTATCCTGATCCAAAACTGTATTTTGAGCAGTATGACAGTCATTTTGTACAAAGTTATCAATTTCTGGATCATATGCTAGTGGGAACAATGGTGAGGCTCCTTTTGAGACTTTTTGTGTCCTGCCTTTGTGTGAGACAAAAGAATAATCATTATTGCTTTGCAAAAAATCATGTGCTTGCTCAGCCCAGTCCAAACCTAAAGGCTCATGAATGAGAGTCTGTGGAACATGATTATTTTCTGCAGGTAGTGGCGTTGGATCTATTGGTTGGGTTTCAAGAAATAAACATTGACTTGTAGCTTGAGCTTGTTCAGATTTTGTAGACATTACAAAATTTTGTTTTCTGCTCATAAGGCTGGCATTTCTTTGCCCTCGATCAAGTAGCGCCTGACTACTACCAGTATGTGCTAATTCATCATGTTGAGGTAGAGTTGCAGAGTGAATAACTTGGTTGTCATTCCTTGTTCCTTGCTCCACTTTTTCAACAGGATCTGGTGCTGATGACATGTGCATCACAGGTTGTAACATAGATAGCCTGTTGACAATCTGAGGGCTTGGTGAGTGAGCCCTAGATTCCTCTACACTGTGTTGAGGATGAGTTTCTACCACATTTCCTGTGTTTTGTACAGGTGTGTGAGCACTTTGTGCATTTCCTTGTGCATTTTCCTGTCCTTTGGCTCGTTGGCTTGTATGAAGAGAAGGTGCTAATTCAACACTCATATTACTCCTTGCCCTCAGTGGAGCTTGAACCTCATCCCTTTGTATCTCAGTGTATAGGTGCGTTAGAATTTGAGTATTTCTTTCTTCTGACATCCTTTGATACAGGTTTGGGCTTAATGATGCAAGTTCTCTCTGACCTAGTCTTGTCAACTGTTGGATCCATTGCCATGGCTGAGCATTACTGCTTCTATAGCCTAATGACTCCAAAAATATTTGGCATTGCTGGCTGAGTCTGTCAAATTGTATTTGTTCATTTTGAAACTGGTTCAGAACTGGTACAGTATTGTTTGACTTGTATGAGCCTTGTTTTACTGAACTTTGGAAAGATCCACTTGGTGATGGATGATTCTGAGCAGATATAGTTGGCTGTAAACCTTGCAATTGAACAGGTGCTTGTTCATGCCCTTGTGAGTGATTTAAACTCCTAACAACACTTCCAGCATTGTGATCTGACTGAGAATGGTGAGAGAGAGATTTATGATGTGGATTACTATGAGTCATGGAATGCTCTTGCCCTTCCTCAGGGACTAAAGACAATGGAGATCTTCTAATAGGTTCAATTTGTCTTTGACTTGATAGTACAGAAGACATTTGGCCATTAGTTGTTGTACTCCCAGTTGCCTGTTTGGCTCTAGTAATTGCTGGTGCAGATGATGAGTGGTAGGTAAGTGAAGGACTTTGTTCTGGTTCTGAGAACTGAACAATGTTCCTGCTTTGCCGTGTAGATTCTCCACTTTGAGATTTGTGTGTATCAAATTGTGCAGAATGGCTATGATGTAAAAAAGGTAGAGGTGCACTTGCTACAAAATTAGGCATTTGCTGCTGTTGTCCTCGCGAACCATTATCAACTAAATGACTGGTGGAACGGTCATCATGACAAGCAAATATCTGTGCAATTTGTGCAGTAGGTGGCATTCTAACTTCTTGAACCACAGTTTCCGTTAAATTTGAACCCTTTGATCCAATGTGAATTCTCTGCATTACTACAAATTCACCATTTGAAATAGTAGTGGGTGACCCCCGGTTTGTATTTCCAACATTAGTATTGTGTTGTCCCAGTGTATATCCTGGAGCATTAAAACCAATTGGAAAGGTGGGGATATTAGATCCTTGAACAAATTGGTGAGACCCAATCTGGGTGTATGATCTAGTTGTTTGTGTAGACATTCATGGGGGCGGGTGGAGACGTATTATTATGTTATGACTCGATCAATAGTCTCGTCCAAACCTTCACAGTACGTAACTCGGCAGTAAAAATGATAAGAGAAATTAATGAGATTATAGAGCAAGCCTTTCCGTTTGTTGAAACCGCTAGGCAAAAAAATATATACTCAAACAACTAGGCTCAAGTAAAGTTAGTAACTAGTTTGTAATACAAAACTCACAGAAGTTATTATTTGGAGATAGCTCGACAAATAATAATAAGATTACCCTCGGAGATAGCTCAACAAGCAGTAATATGAATCAGAACTAGTACTCGGAGATGGCTCAACAAGTAGTAGTGAGTGTGGTGTCTAGTACTTGGAGATAGCTCAACAAGTAGTAGTGAGTGTGATGTCTAATACTTGGAGATAGCTCAACAAGTAATAGGAAGTTGCAACTCGGAGATAGCTCAACAAGTGGCAATTAAAGAAGTATTCACTAGGAGATAGCTCAACAGGTGAATGTTAGTGGATACAACTTGGAGTTAGCTCAACAAGATGTATAAATGTGTATTGTAACTTGGAGATAGCTCAACAAGATACAATGAGTTGGTCTGGTGATTCACACAAGTGATAACAGCAAACAAGTGGGGGTTTGGATTTAAGAAAAATAATACGTCTAACGTACATTGGTAAATCTAGACTACTTATATACTGTGCAATGTGTACTGGTTAGGAAATGCTGCGGAATGACTAGATTTGAGTCATAACTGCGGAAATACTGCGGATGAGTCAGTCTGACTATGTAATGCTGTGCAATGACTAATATTGAGTCATGTATGCGGAACCGTAGTTGACTCAGATATCTGGCTGTGCAATGACTGATATTGAGTCATTGATGTAAAGAGGCTATGCAATGATGTCATAGCTGTGGAGCAGTGATGTGATATCATAACTGCGGAGCAATGGAATGACATCATGATTGTGGAGTAGCAAGATGACATCATAGTTGTGGAGCTAGAATGATGTCATGACTGTGCAGACTGTGCAGTGACTGTTAAAGATCATTCTGGTGTTCTGGAAGAATGTGTGCAGCATTAACCCAAAGGGTGTTGAATAACTAATGAATGTAAAATGTTAAGTAGAAGTATTAATGATAGTGTTCATAGTTGGTTACAGAAGAAAAAAGATTGGGTGTATAGGATTTAGATCCGGGTCATAACACTGGGCTTCACCAAAGGCAGGAGCAAGCATCTGGTACTCCCCCTTGCGTGCAGCGCAACCACTAGCTTCCTTGGAGTCTTCCTTGGAGTCAATGTCATAGTACTCTGTTCTAGTGGTAACAAACTGCTCATATTCTGCACCGATCTTCAACTTCTTGCATATAACCTCGGTACTCTGAAACTGGGTAGCCATCTCCTGCTCAGCCCAGTCAGGAGAAGTCGCCCTCCATGACTCATCCCTCAAAGCGTTGCTAAAGCAAGTAATCATATATTCATGGCTTTCCAAATTTCGCTCGGCAGTGAGGAGCTCGGGACTGAACATGACATTTAAGTCTTCCGGGGGGCAATATAGGACGCAAACAGCAATGACTATTTCATTTATGAGTTTCTGGAAATGCAGTGTGTTCCAGCCCCAAAGAATGCGTCCGGGGCCGATGGTGTCTCTCTTGCCGGTAGCTCCTTCTCTGAAGGCATTGAGAGCCCCAGTCCACGAGAACTTATTGTTTCGGTAGGCCCGCATGTGAATGGAAGTCAAGGGAGCGGATGCATAGCGGTTGGCCATGAACAACATGACATAAAAGAACGACTCGAGGTCATCACGAACTTGGTGGGGGGAATCTGGGTCCTCTAAAAGTTTAATGGACATGAATTGCCATGTGCCCTGACAGGATATTGAGGATCTTCAAACAGAGGGAGAAGAAGGGTAACTCACAGTTCTTTCCGTTGTTCTTGCCGCCGGGGGTATCCCAGTGACTTTTATCGAACGTTCCCAGTCAATAAGGTACCCGCGACTTTTGAAGAAGATGATGTTCCCGGAGGAAATATCTCTGTGGAGCACACCCGCTTTGCGGTATGCTTTGTAATGAGCTATAGTCATTATTTAACACATATGTTCTAAGATAGGGGGTGGTTCACTGTACCTTGGAGTGCATCAGAAATAATCTGCGCAAACTGATGCGTTGATATACACTTGGTGAGTGGCTCCCCGACAACGTCAAGCACTAGACGGAAGTGGACAAGTTTGATTCCGAGAACTTCGGTCTGCTGAAAACTGCCAGCTATGTCTTCTCCTGCCAGGGCATGAGGGACATGAGAAACCCCTTTGCACTCCAGAGCCTTGTAGGTTTCGTATTCGGAGTCATATTTCCAATTCCTCCAGAAGTCTTTCAGAAGCACGAGGCGCCGGTTCTCATGGTCAAATGCTACAAAGCAGCGTGTGCCTTGTCCTACGGGGTACAAGTGTGTGGTAGTGAAGGGTTGGTAGACATAGAGGGTACACAGGTTGACAACTACTCTATAAACCACATCCACCTCCCCGTAAAAGTGTTTATGCAAGGCTTTTAAGTTCGAATTCCCTCGCAAGCCTGCCATCAAGACCTGAGAGACTTCTTCGTAAATTGGATCGCAGGGAAGAACAGGTTCCATGGTCACATCATGGCCACAATCAGCGGGGCTGCTGTGAGTCAGACGCCAAAGGAACTCGTGAAGGTAAGGCATGGTAGTATGATTAAATGGATCTGTGTACTGCGTGCCTGCGCGCAAATGGCAAAAAAGACGACACTGGTCTCCGAGTATAAAGAACAGGGATACACGGGTCCTTTGCTGCGCAGCCTGAATAGCATTGAGATAGAGGGTAATTTGGCCACGGGTATCCTTAGCACTCTCAGGAAGAGTTTTGGCAGGAGGAAAAGGATCGTTGTGCTTTTTGACTTTGAACTCCCTAAAGAGTTCCACAGAGGCAGAGTTAGTCGTGGAATCCGGGTTGTATTTCGACGCCTCGTACAAGCCAATATCCGGCTTAATCGCAGATAAAGAAAAGTATTTCGCCGAAAATGAGGAGGCGTCACAGTGATTAGATGTGTTAATAAGCACCCATTCCGGAGAAAGATAGTCTTTCATAGCTGTTATCTGCATAATATTAGATATCACAACGATTCCACGAAAAACAGTCGACGTACGAACGGAGCATACTGCTGCATTTCCGCTTTCATCTGGGCAATATTTACCAGAGCGTCGTACTTTACCGCCAGCATACCTTCGGCCTCTGGTAACAAATCCAAGAAATTTCTCATATCTATTTTTTCATATTTATCCCTCATCTCCTTTTCTGCGACCCGGTGAGCTCGGTCAAGAACGTAGTGGCTCGACGTGGCGCCATGCATTGTCGTTGCGCAATTGTGGATTGGAGTAGAAGCAGGCTCTGGCTCTGGCTCATGCAGACGTTTTCTCGGAGTTAGGGGAGGCATAGTGGGTGTTCAGGTTCAAGTTGCGAAGGTCCTGACAGAATGTAAAAAAAGGGCTTAATATAACCATATAAAGAAAGTGTCCAGTTGGCAGACAAAAGTGAAGGGCAAGAAGGGAGTTGTGGCTTGCGTTTACTACTGCTATAGTCCAAACGAGATCATCTACGATTGGTGGCGCTAGGCGGCATCGACAATTGTTTCGATTGTCTCAAATATATACAGACAGATGACTTGAAACTCAGACAATGCATCGCCATACATAGCGCACGAGGTATTGCCATCTGGCAAGTTCAGGTATCAAACCACTCAGAGGATCCTTAGCTCTACACTTAGCTATACATGATTAGAAAACCTAAAATGGAATGCATGCAACGGTACATACCAGGGAACGGAATCACATCTCTGCCTGAATACTCTCGAACATTTTTGACCAGGATATGCCTCTTTGTCGATAACAATCAAATTTCCATTTAATTAAGCAATCACACAGATTCACTTTCGTCGGACACGAAGTAGGCTCTAATAAGAGAGACGGATAAGCATGCTCATATATAGAGGGAAAGGAAAATTTACTTCGTAATGCGTCGGGAATGCAACAAAAGACCGTTTGCTGTTTACACTGAGCCTGACGGGAACAGAAAAATTGTTGGTTGGTTGTTTGGTTGGCTGGTTAGAAAAATAAAAGCTTAGCAGCAGAGGACGAACCCGGGACAAACATACAGAGATTGTCAAAGCAGAAAGGATCACATGAAAAACAGGTGACACGAAAAGAAATCTTTTCTTACAATTTTAATTCGGGCGGTACTGGGATATTTACGAAACAAAAAATCGTTTGACAAAAGATAAAGGCGTTGAAGTGAACTATGGTACAAATATTCATTGTTCATAGATACATTTGGGCAGGGATTGGGTCAACCATTTATGCTATACCCCACCAAAACTCCGAAGGAAGTGGTTCAACAACGCCCTCAGCTTTCAGGAATTCAAAAAGGGCTTCCGCTTCGTTTATCGTCCCGATTAGACGGATGATCTCACCCCCATGCCATTTTAACCCCCAGCTTACAACAGTTCTGTCAGAAAGAAAGTCATTTTAGTCTAGAACCCAGCAGAAGAAATATTGCATACCGGCGAGTGTAGACACCAGGTTGCTCCCCCTTGATGACAATGAATCTCTCATTATCCATCTTCATCAGGAAAAGGCTAATAGACTCAAGCCAACTTGAGCCAACTTGAGGCCAACTTCAGTATATTTGCCAACTTGAGGCCAAACTGAGTATATTTGTCAACTTGAGGTTGACATGGGCCAACTTGAGTATATTTGTCAACTTGAGGTTGACCTGGGCCAACTTGAGTAGATTTGCCAACTTGAGGCTAACCTGGGTCAACTTGAGTAGATTTGTTAGCTTGAGATCAACCAGGGTCAACCTCAGTAGATTTGTCAACTTGAGGTTAACTTGAGATTAACTGAAGTCAACTTGAGCTTAACCTGGTATAAGGCATGTACTGAGTTCAACTGTAGAGTAGTAATGCCCAAAGTTGCTATTTAAGTTGAACTTGAATGAGGTTTAGGTTTAAAAAAGATCAATTGTGTAGACAGAGGTCATTAGGTATCTAGACAAATTCTATACAACTGGGGGTAGTGTGGGATGGGACCAGGGTAGGAAAGTGCAAAGACAGGAAGTGAATAAAGGAACATAGAGAGGCTCCCTAGAGACTGTGAATGTGCCCTACATTTAAAATGAGAGAAAACCAAGGGAGAGATGGCAAAAACATCAAAAATCACCTAAGTGAGACTGACCAGGGGGAGATGACCCAGATGGAAAGTGACCAGGAAGTGAGTAGGGGAGCATAGAGAGGGTCCTAAGCGAATGTGAACGGGCCTACCTCGGAAAAATTGAGTGAAAATTGAAGGAGTTATGGCAAAAAACATTGAAAATCACCTATATGACGAGAGAGAGATGGAAAAAGTTGGGAATTGCTCTAGCGTGAGTAAGGCGATAGTGAGGGGTACCTAGGGGATCTAAACGAGCCCTGGACGAAAGAAATTGAATAAGAACTGATGGAAATATGGCAAAAACAGCGAAAATCACCTAAGTGAGACTGACCAGGGGGAGATGACCAAGATGGAAAGTGACCAAGAACTGAGTAGAGGAGCATGGAGAGGGTCCTAAGCGAATGTGAACGGGCCCTACCTCGGAAGAATTGAGTGAAAATTGAAGAAGTTATGGCAAAAACATTGAAAATCACCTATATGACGAGAGAGAGATGGAAAAAGTTGGGAATTGCTCTAGCGTGAGTAAGGCGATAGTGAGGGGGTACCTAGGGGATCTAAACGAGCCCTGGACGAAAGAAATTGAATAAGAACTGATGGAAATATGGCAAAAACAGCGAAAATCACCTAAGTGAGACTGACCAGGGGGAGATGACCAAGATGAAAGGTGATCAAGAAGTGAGTAGAGGAGCATGGAGAGGGTCCTAAGCGAATGTGAACGAGCCCTACCTCGGAAAAATTGAGTAAAAATTGAAGGAGTTATGGCAAAACATTGAAAATCACCTATATGACGAGAGAGAGATGGAAAAAGTTGGGAATTGCTCTAGCGTGAGTAGGGCGATAGTGAGGGGGTACCTAGGGGATCTAAACGAGCCCTGGACGAAAGAAATTGAATAAGAACTGATGGAAATATGGCAAAAACAGCGAAAATCACCTAAGTGAGACTGACCAGGGGGAGATGAACAAGATGGAAAGTGAGCAGGAAGTGAGTGGAGGAGCATGGAGATGGTCCTAAGCGAATGTGAACGGGCCCTACCTCGGAAAAATTGAGTGAAAATTGAAGGAGTTATGGCAAAAACATTGAAAATCACCTATATGACGAGAGAGAGATGGAAAAAGTTGGGAATTGCTCTAGCGTGAGTAAGGCGATAGTGAGGGGGTACCTAGGGGATCTAAACGAGCCCTGGACGAAAGAAATTGAATGAGAACTGAGGGAAATATGGCAAAAACAGCGAAAATCACCTAAGTGAGACTGACCAGGGGGAGATGACCAAGATGAAAGGTGATCAAGAAGTGAGTAGAGGAGCATGGAGAGGGTCCTAAGCGAATGTGAACGAGCCCTACCTCGGAAAAATTGAGTAAAAATTGAAGGAGTTATGGCAAAAACATTGAAAATCACCTATATGATGAGAGAGAGATGGAAAAAGTTGGGAATTGCTCTAGCGTGAGTAGGGCGATAGTGAGGGGGTACCTAGGGGATCTAAACGAGCCCTGGACGAAAGAAATTGAATGAGAACTGAGGGAAATATGGCAAAAAACAGCGAAAATCACCTAAGTGAGACTGACCAGGGGGAGATGAACAAGATGGAAAGTGAGAATGAACTGAGGAGTGCTGAACAACATGGGGAACTGATCATATGAGATCAAAGCAGCATAGAGAATGTCTTTAGGCAATGTGAGTGAGCCCTACTTTGAAGAAATTGCATGAAAACTGCAGGAGATATAGTAAGAAGACAAAAAAAAATGCCTAAGTCTGATGGTCATGTGTTAACTTATGACAAATCATTCAGCTCGCATGTTCTCGCTCCTTCACCATCGTCTCTGGGATTCCCTGCTGTGTTGCCAACAAATCCATCCACCATTAGTCTTTCTTTATTACCCATTTGTTTTGTTTATTTTCTCACTGTAACTGTCTTTCTCGAGAGGCCGAGCTTGGACATGGTTAAGATAGCACAGTTACAGGCAGCTGCCACCTTTCTCGAGGTTCTTTGGAACTGGTCATGATAGAGCGTTGCATTTTTACTCCTTCTTACTGTTCCTCTCTGCCTCTTTAATGTTGTCTCAGCAACTCCCCATACTGTCTGTCCCACTTAGGTGAGTTTTGGTGTTCTTGTCATATCTCCTTCAGTTTTCACTCAATTTCTTCGATGTAGAGCTCATTTAGATCCCCTAGGGACCCTCTCCCCACCACTTCAATATTGTTTGAATAGCTCCCCATCGTGGTTACTGTCCCCAGGTCAGTCTCACTTAGGTGATTTTCGCTGTTTTTGCCATATTTCCCTCAGTTCTTATTCAATTTCTTTCGTCCAGGGCTCGTTTAGATCCCCTAGGTACCCCCTCACTATCGCCTTACTCACGCTAGAGCAATTCCCAACTTTTTTCTATCTCTCTCTCGTCATATAGGTGATTTTCAATGTTTTTGCCATAACTCCTTCAATTTTCACTCAATTTTTCCGAGGTAGGGCCCGTTCACATTCGCTTAGGACCCTCTCCATGCTCCTCCACTCACTTCCTGGTCACTTTCCATCTTGTTCATCTCCCCTGGTCAGTCTCACTTAGGTGATTTTCGCTGTTTTTGCCATATTTCCCTCAGTTCTCATTCAATTTCTTTCGTCCAGGGCTCGTTTAGATCCCTAGGTACCCCCTCACTATCGCCTTACTCACGCTAGAGCAATTCCCAACTTTTTCTATCTCTCTCTCGTCATATAGGTGATTTTCAATGTTTTTGCCATAACTCCTTCAATTTTCACTCAATTTTTCCGAGGTAGGGCCCGTTCACATTCGCTTAGGACCCTCTCCATGCTCCTCCACTCACTTCCTGGTCACTTTCCATCTTGTTCATCTCCCCCTGGTCAGTCTCACTTAGGTGATTTTCGCTGTTTTTGCCATATTTCCCTCAGTTCTCATTTAATTTCTTTCGTCCAGGGCTCGTTTAGATCCCCTAGGTACCCCCTCACTATCGCCTTACTCACGCTAGAGCAATTCCCAACTTTTTTCCATCTCTCTCTCGTCATATAGGTGATTTTTCAATGTTTTTGCCATAACTTCTTCAATTTTCACTCAATTTTTCCGAGGTAGGGCCCGTTCACATTCGCTTAGGACCCTCTCCATGCTCCTCTACTCAGTTCTTGGTCACTTTCCATCTTGGTCATCTCCCCCTGGTCAGTCTCACTTAGGTGATTTTCGCTGTTTTTGCCATATTTCCATCAGTTCTTATTCAATTTCTTTCGTCCAGGGCTCGTTTAGATCCCCTAGGTACCCCTCACTATCGCCTTACTCACGCTAGAGCAATTCCCAACTTTTTCCATCTCTCTCTCGTCATATAGGTGATTTTCAATGTTTTTGCCATAACTCCTTCAATTTTCACTCAATTTTTCCGAGGTAGGGCCCATTCACATTCGCTTAGGACCCTCTCCATGCTCCTCCACTCACTTCCTGGTCACTTTCCATCTTGTTCATCTCCCCCTGGTCAGTCTCACTTAGGTGATTTTCGCTGTTTTTGCCATATTTCCCTCAGTTCTCATTCAATTTCTTTCGTCCAGGGCTCGTTTAGATCCCCTAGGTATCCCCTCACTATCGCCTTACTCACGCTAGAGCAATTCCCAACTTTTTCCATCACTCTCTCGTCATATAGGTGATTTTCAATGTTTTTTGCCATAACTCCTTCAATTCTCACTCAATTTTTCCGAGGTAGGGCCCGTTCACATTCGCTTAGGACCCTCTCCATGCTCCTCTACTCACTTCTTGATCACCTTTCATCTTGGTCATCTCCCCCTGGTCAGTCTCACTTAGGTGATTTTCGCTGTTTTTGCCATATTTCCCTCAGTTCTCATTCAATTTCTTTCGTCCAGGGCTCGTTTAGATCCCCTAGGTACCCCCTCACTGTCGCTGTACTCACGCTAGAGCAATTCCCAACTTTTTCCATCACTCTCTCGTCATATAGGTGATTTTCAATGTTTTTGCCATAACTCCTTCAATTTTCACTCAATTTTTCCGAGGTAGGGCCCATTCACATTCACTTAGGACCCTCTCCATGCTCCTCCACTCACTTCTTGGTCACTTTCCATCTTGGTCATCTCACCCTGGTCAGTCTCATTTAGGTGGTTTTTCCTGTTTTTGCCATATTCCCCTCAGTTTTCATTCCATTTCTTTGTTATAGGGCTCGTTTAGATTCCCTAGGTACCCCCTTACTATTGCTGTACTCACGCTAAACTTTGCTATTATCTTATGTTATTATCATTTATTTTGTACTTTGTTTGTATACAAATTACATCATTTGAACACTTAGTTGTTGTGACTTGAATGTTCTCGAAGTAATATGTTGCCTACTCACAGGTGGCTTGAGATTGACTTGGGACTACTCTAGCTGAGTTCAGGCTGACTTGAGACTGACTTGAGTTGCCTTGAAGTTGCTCAAGTTACCCAAGTTGGCTTGAAGTTGGCTTGAAGCTGGTTTGAAGTTGGTTTGAAGTTGGCTTCAGTGGATTGAAATAGATCAACCTTGCATTGAGTGCTGTATGGCCCCCAATGACCATTGGGGGCCATACAGCCCTCAGGCTGGCTGAAGGGTCATCCAGGTTGGCTCAACTCTCCTTGAGTAAAGGGGGTATTTTTCCTGATGTTGTTCTTCAACGCAGCAAGGACCCCAGTCATTCGACATTCTTCATAAGCGGCTTCTCCCCGCTCAACTCCATTGAACCTCTTGTAAACAGCATCAGACAATCCAGCAGTGGCCTCCTTTGCTCCAATGGATCCTTCACTTCCTTCCCATTCCCGGGTCACCATATCCAAATCGTTTAAGCCCCAATAAATAATGTACAACCTTGACCCATCGGATCCCACATTCGGCGGGTCAATTGGAGGCGAGTTTTTAATAAAGCTGAACGTTTGCCCTTTACCGGAACCAAGAGCCTGATAAATACCCCCCGCAGTGTAAGAAAAACTATAGTTGGCGGGAAATGCGACGGAGATGGCGGCAGTGGCTGGAGTATATGGAAGGGAGCTCAGAGGCAACCTATCTGATAGCAAGACCAGTCAGTGGTTCAAGGCTAAGACGTACTAACCTGCCAACTTACTCGAGCAGTTGGGTGTAGCCGCGTCAACGACGCAGTCAGACTTGTTGTCCTTTGATGTGTCTGAGCTGTTGCATGGTGGCTGCATAGCGGTGAGAGGAATGAGAAATTTTCAACTTACTTTATAAATCCTTCCACCGCGTTGCTGTTGTGACTCAGTGTGATAGAACTTTTCCAGTTCTATCTCACAAACAACAAGTTAGGAAGTTGGATTGCCTCGATTTAGTCGTCCGATAAGCGCTCGGCGGAGAACGGGAACGAGTATCTTCTACGACTCGTTAAGTATTCAAAATGTTAAGTATTCAAAACAAAGCGGAGTAGTGAAACTTTTTGTCAGCCATGGACAGTATGTAGGCAGAAAGTATGTCATTCAAGTTTGTATGTACCTGCTCAGACCTGCTCCTTCTCTTCCTATTGATAAAACCTATATATATATATAGATGTTGTTAGATGCTACAGCGATGAATAGAAATGCAATTATTCATACCCTGTCTGGATTGATAGCGGTTCTCTGCATCGGGTGAAGGAAGAATCGTCAGGACCCGTCTGTGGTCTGGAATCGACACTAGCATTCCACCTTGACCACAACTGGTCTACAAAGCGATTAATTTTCAGTGCACGTAAAGGGGTAAAAACAAAAATGCGCACTAGCTGCCATCCGCGAGAAAGAGATCTTTCAGTTGGTTCTTCCATTTTCAGGAAACAATGTTTAACAACAAAAGAAAGCTCTATTTTGATAGTTAGGAACGAGCTCGAGTGCGACTCATGAAATTCCAAGTAATGATAAGCCAAACAGTCCGAAGCGGATGCGCCGCTGCCTGTTATAGATATGTTTACGGACTTGCTCTCCATATGTAGACAAATCATCGAAATTGTGAATTTTAATACAGAATGCTTGCAGCTCAAGGCTCGATACGCCGCCTCTTCCTGACCTTCGTAGGAGTGCTAACAGTCCATTCGGCGTCATCATTGATGAAAGGTTTGTCGGCACGAGCACCTTTACCAGGCGTTAGCATGAGAATATCTGGTGAACTGGATTCCAAATCTCTTCTTCTTCGCCAACGCTTCCAAGCAGGCTAGGCGCGCGCGAAAAGAGGCCCGTTCGACTTGTGGAATGGCTTTGTGATGTCCACACCGACTTCACCGGTGTCGCCTCCACCAGTATGGTCATACTGTCAGCTATATGGACTTGTGACATCGATACAGTCCTGACTGGTTTCGACGGCGTCGCTTCTACCAACACAGTCACAGATGGTTCATGTTTCGTTGGCTTGTCTTGTTCGCATGGATGAGATTCTGACAGCCAAAAAGATGCAGTAGCAGCTGTCGTGGCAGTAGGCGCTTTGTTCTTGGATTTGAACGACATAGAGACCTCTCAGGAGAGCACTCTGCCTTTATTCGACCCAAGACCAGTGCGTTTGGCTTTTTGTTTTCCTTCGGCCTCTTCAGCCAGTGAGACGGATAATGAGCGAGAACGCTCGCGCTGTAGTCTGGACCGTTGAAAATCCTGCTGAGATGGAGCATGTTTGAGCTCTCAGTTGGACGCGGTGGAAGTTGTGGAGAGAGCAGGCGATGGATGTCGTGTAGGTGGATTGAATGGTCTGATTAGGCCATCACTGGAATCATCCGACGCTCATTGCGTCTCTCCAAACTGCTCGTCTTCTTCGTCTGAGAATGGTGAATTAGGAGAGACTTTGGACCGAAAAAGCGCACAAGATTCTCGTAGGCTTAATTTGAATCTGTGAAAGATTTTAGCTGCAGATTATACGCTGAAGATGGTGACTAACAAAGGTTCGATAGTGTTTTGACAAAACGATTGTGCCCAGTCCAACTCGTTTTTATCTTTTGTTGTTATACGAACAACTTCGTTCAAGTCTAAATCTCCCATTAGTTGCCACATGGAAAGCTTGTCCATGAAACCTTCTAGGCGATCTTAGGGAGTTGCAACAGGAGCAATCTTCTTTCGTGGTCTCTTCCTACGCTTTACGGACGACATTTCAGGAGATTCTGGGTGTAAAGGCTGTGGTCCAGGAAGCGAAAGGATGAGAAAGTAGAGCAATATTTGTATTTGAGCCCTATACCGACATACATTCAGTGTATGTTAGAAATAGGTAAAGCGACTTACTCGCGTCGTCCCATTCTCCTTATCCATCTAAGCCTCCAATCATTATTCATCCAAATGGGAGTTTCTATGAGGTGACTCCTATGAGCACCATTCTCTGAGCCGTTGGAGCGCGTCCGTTCGCGTTCGGCTTGGTCCTCAACATTGCTCTTCACCTGGCTCAATGCAAACCACATCATTGTTTCCTCAATCTCTCCAGCGCCGCCATTGTTATCAAGAATTTCTGGTAGTTCGACGTGATACTTATTCGCGGAAGCACGTGCAGTGAGGGAGAGGAGATGCGACTTGTCAAATTCAAGGGCATTATGGACTGGAAAGCAGTCAGTAACCGACATTGACTAGATTCAAGCAAATTTACCTCTGGAAGCCACAAAAAATTGAGGGTAAGTTCTGACAACGAACTGGTTGAGAGTTTCACTGTTTAAATCAGTGAATGGGAAGCTTTGGTTCAAATTGGTTTCTTGAGATGACAACCATTTGATTGGCGGTTTTAGGTCGAGAACATAGGGCAAGCCAGATAATATATAGTGGCCATTGGCGTTCGTTTAAGAGTGCACACGGGCCGAGTAGTCCGCAGATATCATCAAACATAGGCGCTAAACCTATCTTACAACAACCTTGTTATCTATTTACTTTTATCGTTACGCTCGATTTGCTCCGCTTCCCAATTCAACTTCTCCCTCAGCCGATCCTCCTGTTCTACGAAACTCAGCGGTAAACTTTTACCTAGTCCAAAAAAGAGAAAGAGCCCCCACTTCCATCTGAACGGATTGACAGCCACACAGAAAACATACCAGAACAAAAGTTCGGAATATGTAAAGAAATCGAGGTTATATTATCAATGATTTCTTCACGACTAGGATAGCCAGTTTTCCATTGAACAGTTGGGAAGAAACGGTACATTAGACTGTGGATCTGGAGTCCAGATGTATTATTGACACCTAAGTAGTAAACTTGAACTTGACATCGCTGCGAGATGACTTACGCGCCCAGATACCGCCCAGCTGGTTGCGTTCCCCAGCTTCACAGAACAAATACGATACATTCCAGCTGTAACTTAATGTCACGCCAGAAGTGAGCAGCAAAACAGTAGAAAAAACTTAAGAGTAGATCCCGATAACAGCCGCAGCACCCAAACTGGGAGTCGAACCTGCCTCAGTCCACAACCCATTTGCATGAACCGCCATGAACCGCCTAACCACTCAGCCGTCTGGGCAACGGTACAGGCAATGAGATAGGTTCTTTTACCTACCTATCTCAGGCGTGTCCCATGGTTGCCGGTTGTTCCTTCGGATGTACGCGATTCTGATTACTCGAAGGTTGACCCATGAGGAATTGCAAGAGTAGAGAGCGTCTTTCGTGCCATAAAGAGGGAATCAGGAGGAGGATCTATAATGTTTTAGATTAACGCGAGCAGGGAAAACTAATGTCACGTACCAGGCTAGTATTTATCGATCAATGTTCAATATTCAACTGCGATATTCTATAGACGGACAGGAAGGCCTGAAGATTCATCAACGACAGTCATTCGCTACCGCTGATTTGTGCTGGAACTCCACTAGTTGAGCTTGAGCTCGAGTTTGTTTGCATCCTGGAATCTTTTTAGTAACCAAAAAACGGGGAAAAAGACGCATGTAAACAACATTGCTCTCGGCACTAGTGTCTTCACATCTCCATTGTTGATGTTTATTGGTTTGCTAGTTTGAGTATTGTGTCTTCAACAACTTCAAGGTATTTGTTATCGACATCACGCCTAGTTTTTCCTAAGTGGAATAGAGCGTATTTGCAGTCGGTTGGGTGACCTCGGCGTCTCCTCGCTACGTCACACAACGATCGCGGATGACAACCGCAAGCTTGTCACGCCGTCTCATCTGCGTCTCCTTGTTACATGTCACTTTTTAGCGGTTGCAGATACGCTCTAATGAGAATTGCGGTAACAAAGCAAAGTGAAAAACATGTACTTTTTTGACAGCGCTAGTCACAGACACGTGTTTCTCCGAGTCGATTAAGGACTTGATTAAGGATATTCCTTTGCCTCAACAAGAAATCTATATTTACGATATCAGTTATTCTTTCCGGATCTCTTTCTGTTGCTAAGGGACGCATTACTTTTTCTCGAAAGTTCTTGTACTTGTACTGTTATAAAGATCAAAGTCACTGTCTTTTGTCGGACAGAAAACTACTCATGGATCACCATGTCTGCTGATACGCCCAAAACCCTTTTGGCCCTAGAATACTGTTTTTTGGCATTTCTGCAGTGTACATAGTATCT
>JADNRY010000908.1:0-21987 GCA_015501585.1 Rhodocollybia butyracea | reverse complement strand
GATGCTTAGATACAAGATCGATAGACTTGACAAGAGAACGGAACTGTGATTCGAGTGAATCCAAGTAGGTTTTTTCGAATCAAAGTATTCGTCAGTCTCGTAAAATCTCGACCCAGTCGCACTTGCTAATGTTTGTCCAATTGAAGAGATGATACCACTCGAGGGGCCAGGAGAGCCTGGATCGGTTTTACGGTGCTTAATCTACAGTGATGTTAGTAGGATCGAATGCGCAGAGCATGGCAAATGAACTTGCGTCCAACGCAAAGGTATCGCTCTCGAGGAACAATTTGAGGTCCGCGTCTTTGCACAACACAGGGTGATTGGCTATCTTTTGTACACACTTTTCAAGTGCGAACCTATGTGAGAATGAGTAATCAAGCGTTTCCCAATAACAAGTCGCGAGCATACCTCCGCTGCCTAATAAACCCTTCATCAAACCTCCCTACGTATCCTTTCTTGCCGGCAGATCCAAGAATAGGATTCGTAAATAGTAATGGGTTCTTTTCCGGTACTGGAGGAACCACCACTCCGGGATTGTTGTATGAGAGGGTGTTGTAAAGCCAGAGAAAGTCGGAATAGCGACGGAGAACGGAAAAGGCAGATTTCTGGAAGAGAGGCGAGGTTGTTCGTGTGTGGACAGTGTACATGACGTACGAACGGATAGGATCACCAACTTTTTGTGGATCATCGACAGATATAGTGAAAAGCGGAGGAAGAGTATCATCGGTTCGGCTCGATAAAGAGCGGGCTGTAGATCGGTTCGGATTCTGGGACTGAATGAGAAATATTCGAGAATGTAAGTTGAACAACACTCACAGGCGGCGTGGAGAGGCTATGTGCGAGCTGTCCTATAGGTTTATCGTCATCGCTGTCGTCGTCCTGTGACAGTGAGACTACAGGAGCAGAAGCGGACATTCCTGCGTCATATTCTGTATGACTGTATGCTTCGTTTGCACCCCAACCATCTGCCATTGGCGTAGAAAGAGGACCCCAAGCAGCTGCAGGGGAATTGGACTCGGATGTGCTAGAGGTAGTAGCGGATAGTGGCGTTGGCTGGCGGGAGGGAATCTGCTCGGGCTCCTCTATCATGGTGGGTCGAATTGTCGCTGTTTCCGAGAAGCCTTTTGTACTTTCCGATGTTTCCTCTTCCGAATTTATATCCTCTTCCTGAGCTGTGTCTTTGAGCCTTTCCTTTCTCCTTCTCCTCTGCTACAACATCAAAGCTCTCTTTAAACCCTGGAGATTTTGGTACCCGCTTAAAGCCCAGAGGCTTGTTATCTTCTTCGTCTGAAGAGAGGGCGCTGGCGGCAAGAGGATCGTCGTCACTGGATTCCGTAGATTTGGCCAGTGGCGAAGTTGGCTCTGCTGTTACAGGACTGGAAGTTGATGCTTCTTGTGCTTCAGATTCGTGGTCTTCCGCTGCTACATGCTGATCCCCACCCCAAGCATCCTGATGACCAAAAGTCCATGGATCTGGGGAGCCAGAACGTGCAGAGCCAAAGGGATTGTGTTCTTCGTCAAAAGGGTTATCTTCCAATATTGACCGTGAAGGGGCTAGCAGATCATCGAATCCGTCCATTAGAAGATGTAGAAAATGAAATTAGAGTGAACGGCGTGTTCGAAGTTACGTCGGTGGAAAATGCTGGAAAGGGAGAAGCGCCGTGTTATCACGTGGTAGAAGATTACCCTTTTTGGCTCGTAGTGCTTGCTTTGACACAATTTAGGTTACATTTATACAATCAAAAAAGAAAGACTATGCACTTCAATATGGAGAAAGATAATGTTACATGCAACGAAATAGCTATAATAAAATACATAAATCAATGTTGTGAGTAATGAACGAAGGAAAAATCTGTATTGGTTGATGCAAAAAACAAAAAAGCTTGAAGGAACAATGAACGCCTGAGGATACATCCAGTTGAGTTGATGTACAGACAAAGAGAGCCAGCGCAGAATAGCAGAGGAGTTCTTGCGAAGAATACACATGAGTGTGTCAGCTACTGAACTGGATGTGTTTGGAAGTCTGCTCACCCACTGCACCTGAGCAAGCGTCTCATTAATAGAAATTTTTAGCTCATCAATCTATCACCCCACATTATGCGCGCTCTATAGGCTCTATAAGCACCAGCAACGCCAAGCCAACAAACAGCACAACACAAGAAGAACGATATGGCAAACAGGAACCTCATAAAGGCCTTCCATCGTCCGGAAACTGGAGCACTAGGTGTAAATATGATACGCCGCCAGCGTTTCATGGAAACTGATGTTTAACCAGGTCAAGTCCATGAAGAGGACTTTGAGCCTAAGTGGGTGGACGCGGGGTGGGGGGAAACAGAATCACATGGGTCGTCGAAGAAAGCGAAGAAGAAAGGCAATTCAATGAAAACAGTCAGTTGCCACTTCATCTAATTCATTGCAATAACGGACCTTTTCCCTACCAGAATCATACACTGTTCGAATGTCTTTCACTTGAGTTTGAATCTTGGGAAGTGTTTGCGTGAGTTCCGACAGCGTATCGCCTGATTCTTTCTAGAGACGTTTCAATGGCCGGTATTTGGGAATGAAGAGCACGATCAGCACGTCCAGAGTTTCGCTGTGGACCGTCATTAGATGAATGAAGAAAGTACTGGGGTAAGGCTGACCTTGATCCCAGTCGATGTTTCTTTGAATAGACTGTCTATTGCACGAAAGTTGCTGAGATTTTGAGACAACTGAGACTATTTCCTTTGAGCATTGCAATCTCGAGAGGAAAAGATACAACTCACCTCAAGTTCTTTCATTTGATATTCGTATTGCGCTGCTTGCTTTGACATCTTCTTCAGTGCTGCTTCGAGCTTGCTATGCAGATAGTTGGTAGATATTCGAAGGATAGAAGAAAGAACATTTTCAGCATACCTTGTTAAGACTGGCTGTGATGTGTTTCCGTGCCAGTCCGTCAGAGAGCTATCCTGTTCCTGTTCCTGTTGTATTTGTTCTAGAGGAAGACTCATAGTACCTCTTGCTCGTCGTATAACAGAAGCAGAACTGGGTGATCAACTTGATCCCTAATGACGGTGTCCGGCCGAAAAAAAAGAAACAAAGATGGAAGAAAGAGTGAAGAAAGAGGAAGAAGCGGGCTTTGCTTGTCAAAGAAGCATATTATAGTTGTAGAGCAAGCGAATCAATCACCATGCGGTAATCTTCGGATTGATCGGCCGGACTTCCGCTTTTGGGAAAATGAGCTTAAGCGCTTGGGCTCCTAATGCTCGCATGAACACTGAACAGGCCTCAAGGCTTCAAAACTACTCGAGTTGAAGGATACTACCTCCAAATGCTCTCCAACTGCAGGTTCTAGCGGCCTATCCGGTAAAATAATATTCACCGGTACTTCAGGATCCATCAAGGCAAGGCATCTCTCCAGATACTAAATAAAGAGAACAGTCTTGGCTGCCTAGTACACGTGCAAAATCTCAGCTTGGCCTCTCATCTCAAAAAACGAGGGTGATAATAAGGGAAACTTTGGTCACAATCTGGTTGACAAGTAGTACCTACTCAGTCATCCACACCCCCACCTCTTCTCCTCCGCACCTTGCCGGCCTCCCGATATCGCTTCTTCCATCCTCTCGTTAACTCGAGTTTATTATCTTCCCATCTCTTTTGTATCTCCTCGGGCGTCTGTTTCTGATAAAAAGGCGACGACGCTGCGATGCTCGCAGTGGACAATGCTATTGAGCGAGGGAAGAACAAAGGTTTTTTTGGGTCGAGGGCGATTGTGGTTTTTTGTAAAGTTTGAGATTGCGATTGAGGTGTTTGACGGGGACGGGATATGACGGGAAGGGCAAGTTGAGATTGAGGACCTGAAACAGGGACAGATGTTGGGAAAGGAGTCATTTCGAGGTCGAAATCGTTATCGACGTCGATGTCGAGGTGGTTGAGAAGGGAGAATCCACCTGCATGAACATGTTAGACATATACGCTGGATGATAGTTCGAAATACGTACCTTCGTCTTCCTGCGGCGCAAAGAGATCCTTTAATGCATTTTTCCGAGAGGGAGGTTTGACCTGTGGTTCCTCCATTTCTATATCTGCTACAACCTCCGACTGCTCGTTTTCTTCTTCCTCATCCTCATCCGCGTCGACATCCATGCCAACTCCTTCATCATCTTGGTCGTGAGGAACAACCTCGTAGCCTTCATCGACATCATAAGAATTACGTGCTTCTACGACGTTTGTCTCGTCCAGCTCGACATCGGAGTCCCAGTCCACAGGAGGCGCATCTTCCTTAGATGACGAGAACAGGAAAGAATTAAGAAACGATAAAGTTTGAGCTCGTTCACTAGCCAGGTCCGCGGGATCTGGAGCTGTTGTGGAAGGGATAATAGCTGTAGGTACGGAGGGAGGAGGTTCTAGCGATAAAGGTTCGGGGGGGATCGGTATCGGAGTATGTCGCACACTTTCCTCCGCTTGAATCTTTTTCGGCCTGTCTTTCTTTTCTTTCACTGGTGACTCTGCCTGGCGACTATCTATCACCTTTGTAACTTCATCTCCGCCGAGAAATACACCTGTGATATATGAACCATCGTATTTTGTAACGTCGATATTTCGAGCTCTGGCTCTGGTATCTGGGTCTTTTACCTTCTTCTTCTTCTTCTTAGTCTCTGTGGTTTTTTTTCTCGACAAGTAAAGGCGGTAACGGCTTTCCTGGTCGCATTCTCATCGTTCGAACGACTCGGCCTGAGGGCATGACCTTCCATTTTGGCCGCTGGGCAGCATTTTCACGCGTAATAAGAGACATGTCCGCGGCTGGGACACCTGTGAATTTGTTATGGTGCCGTCGGGGTTTTTTAGTAGGAGGTTCGGGCTCGGCCAGTTCTTTGGATATCCTATCGTTGAAGATTAACAAAGAGGGAGTGAGTGTAGATAACCTGAAAATACCGTTCAGCAAAGTCTGGTTTCGCTTCTCCGATTCGCAGTTTGGCTCCCTTGTACGTTGTACCACTCAATGTGGAGAAGCCTATTCAACGTTAACAACATAGACAACAGCAATTATTTCACAGCTCACATCTCTTCAAAGACGCCTGCGTTGTCTCAAGGGTTACATATCCAAATCTCCGCGGTTGTCCCACCGCATCCAATAGACCAAACCCATCCAAAGACTTGACTGTACCAAAATTTGAGAGTCTTGCAGACAGATCAGCAGGCGATAAATTTGGCGTTAGCCCAGATACGTGAAGTCGTTTCGTTATTGGCTCGTCTATCTTAGGATTCATGGTGACAATGTAAACATGAAAGGCTTCGCCGCTGCGGACCGATATTCCGCCAGTTACCTCACACAACTCGATCTGGATTCCGCGGGTGGAAGTTCCCCTTGGTTTTTACAAACTCGAACAGTTCAAAAAACCAGGGACTCAAGCTACTCAAGGCAAGCGCTATTTCGAGGGCTTGATGAACAGATTAATCTCGAAACCGCAGATTTCACTTCTGCGTTTCCATCGTTTATATATATAATTATTAGAAACGAGCTCGAGAGCGTGAAGATGCAATCATAGCTGTTGTAAGTAGTCAAGGACAAACGATATCTCCTTATTCGTGCGCATCGCAAACGACTAGGAATCCTAGGCCTGAGGCACTGCGTTAGTGCCAGAAGTCAACTGGTATCAGATATTGGAGAAGAGTGTTTTTAGAGGACACTGACAGCTCGAGACGAACATCCGCTATTTCCGAAGAGATCGGGCTTCGGGCCGACCTAGTCTTGCAAAAGAAAAATCGTTTACCAGCTTCGATTTCTACTGAGTTAGCACTTGGGACAACAAGGAACGCTAGCTTTGCAACATCTACATGATCTTTTGGATTAAATATTGAGGTTTCAAGCATCAACTGGCGACATCACACGTCTATAGAGGCCTGAAATAGTAGTAACTTTTTCTTGCGGCTTATCTTGCTAAAAGTAGCATTCTCCCTAGATTCGGTTCCTACCTGTATCATTGAACATATGCATAATCATCCACGCAACATCCCTGCGGACAGATGTGCCATCGTATCCATGTCTTTGAACTTTCTCATCGATAGTACTGCTTCGCCTCCGATTAAGATTTCATTCGTCCATCAACTCAAGTACCATTCAGCACTCAGTATGTCAGACTGAGCATTGAGTCGGTTTTCATGCATGGCTCAATGGCTGTACCGCATGGACTGTAATTACGCAGGATAAATATTAGCAAGTGTTCCATATGTTCCTGTGATCCAGACTCATAACAAAATCTCATTTTAGATGCCTCAGTTATCCGAGGGAAATCCGAAAACAAAAAGTCCCAAAATTCCTTGAGCATGCACAGGAACAGCCACATGCGCCAATTCACGTCAAAGCAAGCCATACGGTGCTGCAGAGAATCTTGTCGCGCCGTGCCAAGTCGTGGCGCTTGTTTCCTGGCTCAAGAGGAACTACTTTCGCATCTCTGCTTATCAATACGTGTTGCCCCACTGGGGCACTTATATCTACTTTTGCCCGGCATCCCGTTCTAGCTGAAGCCTGCATTTAGATTCTGCCTATCCGCTTTAAAATTTCCACGCAACGCGATGCTTCCGCGCCCAAAAAGGCGTTCACGTGGATCCCAGACACATTTTGTATGTCTCCTTCGGTTATTCCGAGATTAGCTCTTTGTCTTTGTGAGCTTAATCGGTGCGATCTTCCAACCTTCCATACGTGAATTCGTTATTTGGTTGCAATTCAAAGTCCCAGCTGTATACCTCAAGGTTCCCGAGTCTATCGAGACTATATCATTATTCCTAGATTCGCAACCTACTTTCTCTTGGATATGGGAACCGGTCCTGGTATAAAAGTCACTGTTTTGCGATCTGGTATATGTGCTTCAGCCGACTGCACGGTCCATTCGAATCCTCGGAGCTTCCTCGATGTTCTTCTCTACACTTGTGGCTTTTTCTTCTTTAGTCTTCTACGGTTTCGGGCTTGCCCATGCGACGCCCGTTGACACTACAAGATTTGAAGGTCTCAGTGACCAGGCTCGCGACATTCTCGCCCGTGCACAACCCGTTGCTCGTGCGCTACCTACTGCTCCATTCTTTGGTAAGGAATGGCTCCGTTCTCTTAGCATACGGTTCTGATGCTATAACAATTCCCCGCTTCATCGTAGTTGTTTACAGCGACAAGGCGAGTACCTTGCTGGCTTGCAATGATACTATTTTATCGACTCTTTTATCCTTTAGTTTGTTTCCGGTTTAACGGGCCCTCCTCCGGTAGCAGATGTAAAGGGATTTAACGTCTTGTAAGCCGATACTTACTTTTATATCCTTCGTTATACTAAATACTCTATATCTTAGCGCGATGTCGTTCCTTCTACTTGAAGGGGCCTTCGACAAAGTAAGATATATTCTCCAGAGTCGCATTTCCAAATATTGACTACTTAAAGGCTGAAGAATGGGTCCAACTAACTGCTGCTCAGAGAGCAAGTATCAAATCTGAGTACGCGGCTGCAGGAATTACCCTGGTTGTATCAGCGTTTGGTAGCACCGATGCTCCGACCAGTACCGGTGCTAATCCGGTAACCACTGCTAACACTTTTGCGGCTTGGGTAATCGAGTAAGTGGCCCTATCGTTGCATGACATCACAATTCACCTCCTATTGTACAGGTTTGGTCTGGATGGAATTGATGTGGACTATGAGGTATGGTTAAAGTTGTCATTGATCGCAGTTGTCTAAGAATCCAACAGGACTTCAACGCCTTTGACGCGGGTACTGCTGAAGTATATCAGTTTTCTCGCCTGCTGCATTGCCAAAATGGTGTTAACGGATTCTGTTCGTAGGCTTGGCTCATCAGTTTCACAACCCAGCTGCGAAAAATGCTCCCTCAAGGAAAGTTCCTCTTGACTCATGCTCGTAAGTCTTTAAACATTTTACTTTTGAATATCACTGACTTGAATCTCACGTTAGCTGTCGCACCATGGTGACATACTTTTCACTATGAGATACCTCTTTGATTAATATTCATATGATTAAGGTTCTCTCCAAACATCTGGCCTTCAGGCGGATATCTTGCCGTTCATAAATCCGTCGGAAGTATGATAGACTGGTACAATGTTCAGGTCTGCTCATTCGTCGTCTACGCTGCATTGAAAAACTTATATTTCTTGTTATAGTTCTATAACCGTGCGTATTATTTTTGGCTCTTGCGCTAATCGGTGAATCAGCTCGCTTTTAGAGGGTACCACGGAATACACAACCTGCGCGGGTCTGTTAACCGCTTCATCTTCTACCTGGCCCCAATCTGCACTTTTCCAAATTGCTGCTAATGGAGTGACCTTGAACAAGTTGGTCATCGGTAAACCCGCAACTACCGCGTTCGTACATCTTAAGCTCCAACTGTGACTGGATGCTAAGATATTCTCTTACAGGGACGAAGATAGTGGAGGATTCATTGCACCAACTACGCTAGCAACCTGTGTCGAACAAGCCAAGAATAAGGGTTGGAGTGCGGGGGGTGAGTGAATCTATGTGATAAAACTGGAAAGATGCTGACTTGGCTTTGTTTCTGGAGTCATGGTCTGGGAATATCCCGACGCAGCAGCAACATGGATAGGTTCGTAAAGAAGCAATCATTCATTTGCAATTTCCAGCACTAACAGTTTCTCCTCCAGCTGAAGTGCGCGCTGACTCGTTCCCAGTCTAATTTATAAAACTATATATGAGCGATACTCGTTCACTACCTAGGATCACTTTTGTCCATGAACGAGGGTATTTTTTTATTCTTCGATCTTGTCCATGTAAAGTCTCCTATAGCTAGAAACTTTCAAATACAAGATATTGTGAACGCTGCAGTGACGGTGACTGGTATGCGCTGGAACGCCTGTTACGGTCCACTCTTAGATTCTTCAGAAACGGAAGTCATCGCCGTGGAAGGAAGCAGAGGTCTGACTTTCCTGGGAAAGGAATGCATTGCCTTCGACACCGAGTCGGAAGGTGTAAGTGAAGATAGATCAGAGTCGCCAGCCCAGTAAGATTTAGCCACGGATGATTCGCCTGGAATTGTCACGGCAGGATAAAAAAACTGGCGCTTTCATCATGCGTCGAACTCGGCACCGACGCCATATACAAATAGCCGATAAAGCTAGGAGCAGAAACGCGACTAGACCGCCTACTATAGAGCCCGCAAGGAGTGCAGATGGAGGGCGATGTGGCATCGTTGAGGTTGCTAGTGTACTAAAAATCAAATGAGCAACTTCCCTACCAAAGATGGTCGAGATTTCAATATACGGACGAACTCACCCTATCGTTGTGGTGATCGCGTGCGTAGTCGTAGTAGTTTGTGGTGATGAGATTGGTGATGGTAGTGTCGTTGGGGGTCTGTAAACGGTCAGTGTATGTCGTTTAATATACAGACAAACTCACCCTATCGCTGTGGTGATCACTTGCGTAGTAAGTGGCGATGATGTTGGTGGTGTGGTTGGGAGTCTGAAAACGATCAGTTATGTATCGTATTTACTGGGAGATTAACAGAAACCGTACGCTGCAACGAAAGTAGCAGCCGCAGTAGCCGGGAAAAACTTAAAGAAGAGGAAGAAGGAACTAGACTCTGCCAATGGGTAAAATCATTCTTAGTGTAGTAGTCCCACTTACTCCATTCTCGTGAGCGTTGCTTGAAATGCCCTGGTGACTGGGTTAGTCCCTCAGTTCTGTGACACGATACAAATGACAATCACTACCCTGTGGCTGAGGGATTCAAGGCCAGAGATATTACACCTGATTCTCCGGATTGAACGGTTTGAATGGTGGTTTTAGAATCTCCTTGACCATACACCATAACCAGCGTATGTGAAAATGATGCTACAGGAGCATCCCAAACCCATGTAGCTTCAACAGTTTGACCGATAGTGACAGTCGGTGTAATTGTCAAATTCAATTGAGCAAGAACTTTGACACTACTGTGAGAATGAAATCACAAATTTCAGAGGAATCCTTGCATGACTGATAAGTTATGTGACATACCACAAAACTACGAGGAGCGCTTTCCTTATTGTGTAAGAAGGAAACATAAATGAACGAGGAAATAAAGACTTTAGAGGTGGCAATCATGAAGCTCATAAGAGTAAATATAGCACCAACAGACCCCTGTGAACGATCAGTATAAGCCGAAGCAACGACGTTGATTATATCTTTTTGACTCATATCATCTCGTCTGAAGAACGCGTCGAATTGATATATCACGGTGATCGTCGCTGGCTCATCAGCCGGAACACCTAAGTGGTGAGTGGACCTACTCCCTGAGTCCAAGCTCAAGATCTAAGTATGGATGAACGCGATTAGTAAATGCATCCCTGAGCAAAACATGTGGCGCACAACTTCGTTCACCATTATTGTAGACCAGGCAAGTATGCAATAGCTAGGGAGAGGTACGACCTAAGAGTCTGACCAACGTGGCAACCTATGAACTATTCATCGATATACTTAGCTACACGGACAGAACGTACGTCTTGAAGATGGTTGGTCGCCTTGACATCATGCCGGACTCAAGTCCCAGACTAGGTTAATAATCAAACTAAGGGCACTGTCGCCACTGGAAAATGTTGAGAACTATGAGGACTGGAATGTGCCAGTTAGTAAGGGTCCATACTACTATTGTTAATAGCTAGGAGAGAAACTGCACGCCCCTTCACTGGGGTTCACAGTAGTATCCGAAAGCAAGCACTGTAACTCTCAAATCCTGGGTCTGCGGGTCGGATTCAAGGCGCTTCCATGTCCCTATGTCAACCATTCGGCTATCTAAAAGTCTCCTAGAGACTTTATGTAAAATACGAGATACTATACGTTGCGGCAATAGTGAAGTTGGGATACGCATTCAACCGTCCTATTACGGTCGACTATCGGATTCTTCAGAAACGGAAGTCATCGTCGTAGAAGGAGCCAAAGGTCTGACTTTCTTGGGAAAGGAATGCACCGCCCTTGACACTGAATCGGAAGGTGCAAGTGAAGATAGATCTGAGTCGTCATCCCAGTAAGATTGAGGGACCAAAGATTCCTCGGGAATTGTCGCGGCCGGATAAAGATCTGGCTGTTTTATCGTGCGTCGAACTCGGCATCGTCGGCATATGCAAGTGGCCGATAAGGCTAGGAGCAAAAACCCAACTAGACCGCCTACTATAGAGCCCACAAGGACTCCAGGTGAATGCAAGCGGTGCGACAGAACCGCCGAGGGTGATGGCGTAGCTGTGTTGACGCTAAATCAAAATGAGCAACTGTCCTCGAAAAGATGAACGAAATTTCAATATACAAGTAAACTCACCCTGTTGTCGTGGCGATCAAGCGCGTAGTAGTGAAGATAGCTTGTGAGGTTGGGGTTGAGTTTAGCGGGGCTATTGACGTCTGGGTGGTGATTAAGCGTGTAGTCGTGAAGATAGCTTGTGGGGGTGAAGTTGAGTTCAGCGAGGTTATTGGCATCTGGGTGGTGATTAAGCGCGTAGTCGTGAAGGTAGCTTGTGGGGGTGGAGTTGAGCTCAGCGAGGTTATTGGCATCTGGGAAGGCATCGAGGTTATTGGCATGTGGGGTGGCATGTGGGGTGGCGCTGGGGGTGGCGCTGGGGGTGGCATTTTGGGTGGCATCTTGGGATCTGGGATCTGGGATGGCATTAAGGGCCTGTAAACGTCTCTGTCGGTCGGCAGATTAACAGATTGAACCATACCGTGAAGCGATATCAATTGCAGTAAAATAGGCACCCGTCGCCTAAGTAGTCGTGGTGGGATGTGCTCTAAACACTGATTAGCCTACAAATTCACCCATTATTGTGAAGCACTATGACGAACGAATGTGAGGTGGGAGTTTGTCCAGAATTCCAGGTCCGGGAAGCTTCAACGGTTTGACCAATTGTAACAGTGGGTGCGATTATCAAATCCAGGAGTCCAGCAATGGCTTTGGCAACGATCCTATGAAATTGAAAATCACAAAGTTTAGATGAATCCTGCACAATTAACATACCACAATACTAAGAGAGGTGAGAAACAGAGGCGGAGAGGTGGCAATGGTGAAGCTCATAAAAGTAGATATATCACCAAGACTGTAAATGGTGAATGGTGACCGTTCGAGATTCATGTCGATCATATTTTCTGACGTACCATTTCGTCTGAAGAACACACCGAGTTGATCTATCACAAAGATTGCCGCGAGCTCGTAAATAGAACACCAGAATGGATATACTTGGTGCGATGCAAAAATTCGCTCACCAAACGAAGCGGCTTTGCTACGACCTAAGACCAATGTGGCAACATATTAGGTATTATACGAACAGTACATTCAAGAGAAAACGTCCTGAAGATGGTTGATCGTCTTGACACGATGCCATTAACAACAGATTCAAGTCCAGACTTAATCATAACTAAGGGCACTGTCGCCGCTGGAAACTGTGGAGAACTGTGAGGACTGGAATGTGCGGGTTAGTAAGGGCTCATAGTAGCTTCACATTAGTCTGGTTGGTCCTTCCACTCGAAAATGCGAGCCTATAAACAAAGTATACATTGTCAAGGTTGCCAACTATCTAGTGTTAAACGTTAAAAGCCAAGGAAAGAAACTGCAAGCCCTTCACTGAGATTGTACCTTCTCAGCGGTTCACAGTAGTTTCCGAAGAGCAAGTGCTGTAACTCTCGAATCCTAGGCCTGCGGTCGGATTCAAGGTACTGTCATGTCCTGTGTCACCATTCGGCTATCTAAAAGTCTCCTAGAGACTTTAAAATACGAAATACCATACGTTGCAGCAACAGTGAAGTTTGGATGCGTATTCAAACGTCCTGTTACGGTCAACTCTTATATTCTTCAGAAACGAAAGTCATCGTCGTGGAAGGAGCCAAAGGTCTGATTTTCTTGTGAAACGGATACATCGCCCTTGACACCGAGTCGGAAGGTGCAAGTGAAGATAGATCCGAGTCGCCATCCCAGTAAGTTTCAGTGACCAAGGATTCGTCTGGAATTGTCACGGTAGGATAAAGATCTTGCTGTTTTATCATGCGTCGAATTCGGCACCGACGCCATATACAAGTAGCCGATAAGGTTAGGAGCAGAAACGCGACTAGACCGCCTACTATAGAGCCCGCAAGGATTCCAGGCGAAAGCGAGTGGTGCGCCGTTAAGGCTGTCTGTGTACTTGCGGGAGCGCTAGGAAATCAAATGAGCGACACAAAATTGCAAAAAGATGGACAGGATCTTCAGACAAACTCACGTTGTAGTAGTCACTTGCGTAATTGTTTGTGCCGATGAGGGTGACGGTAGCATTGCACTAGGATTCGCCACAGGGGGGAGGGACATTGTACCAGAGGGAGGGGTTGCACTAGGAGGAAGGGGAGTTCTAGGGGAAGGGGAAGCTGGACCAGAGGGCATGGATCTGTAAACTTCCAGTCATGAATAATGTCTACTGGAAGTTTGACAGAAATCGTACACTAGATTCATTGCGAAGAAGGTAGCAACTGCGCTATCCGTTGTATGAGGGACTCTAAGCTCTGATTAGCTTTCAAATTCACCCGTTGTTGTGAAGTCGTGCTTGCATATTTGTTCTCACGAGCGTTGCTTGGAGTGTCCTAGTTGAAGTTAGTCAGTTTTTCAGTGTTGCATGAAGAGAATGGTAGTAACTACCCAGTATTGGGGACAGTCAGCGGTATCACTCCCGAAAATCCTGCTTGAGAGATCGAAAAGTTTTTTTTATAGGACTCTCCTTCGAGCGCTACGACGAACATATGTGGAGTGGGAAGTTGATATGAAAACCAGGTCCACGAAGCTTCAAAGGTTTGACCCATTGTAACAGTCGGTGTAATCGTCAAATGTAGGTCTCCAGGTCCAGACAAGGCTTCAGCAGCGCCCCTATGAACTAAAATACAAAGGAATCCTGCACAATCAATAAATCTGACATACCACAATACTACGAGAAGTGCTTTCCTCATTGCGTAGGAAGGAAAGGTGGCTGAGAGAGGTGGGAAACAAAGGTTGTAGAGGTGGCAATGGTGAAACTCATAAGAGTAGATATATCACCAAACAGACTGTAAACGGCGACCATCCGAGATTCAAAGCCGAAACAACGACATCGATCATATCTTTTGACTCGCCAAAATCATCTCGTCTGAGGAGCACGCCGAGCTGATCTATCACAAAGATCGTCGAGTGGCGAGCAGATATACTTGGTATTCCTACTATCTGAGCCTGAGCTCGGGGATGAACGAGATTAGTGAATGCATTGAGCAAAATAAGTGCGATGCAAAATTTTCGCTCGCCAGCAAGCAACTGTGGCAACCTATAAACTACTTATAAGTACAATTAGTAGCTAACATTCAAGAAAAAACGTCCTGAAGATGGGGTTGGTCGTCTTGACACGATGCCATTAATAACGGATTCAAGTCCCAGACTAATCAAACTAAGGACACTGTCGCCACTGGAAACTGCTGAGCTGTGAGGACGGGAATGTGCCGGTAAGGGTCCATACTATTGTTAGTAGCTTCACATTAGTCTGGTTCGAAGATGCGTAACAAGGTATACAACGTCAAGGTTACCAACTAAGTGGTATAGCGTTAAAATTGAGAAAAAGCCGAGGAGAGAAAGTATTGCGGGAAAGTACTGCGGGCCTGCGAGTCGGATTCAAGGCACTGCTATGTTCCTAGATCGGCAGGTCACCAACTGGTCCAAGATTGGACCAAGAAATGCTCTGAGTTCAAGAGCGTTACTACTGCAAAGAAATCATAGCCTTAGCCCCTCTAGGATAGGTAGAGATGAGTAAACTTAGCCTACCTAGCTACCCTTTGCGAAGGGAATGTAGAAATTTTTAGCCGTCTTGTAGTTAGCAAAGAAAAGTCGTTCGCTAATCTGATTTACTAATCTTGTAATCAATCACATGTCGACATCATGCAACCACCAACACAGCAAGAATCCCTCCCAACGCAACATGGAGCAACACCGGCTGCCTCTTCTCGCAGACTCGCAATCAAAGAGGAACACTCGATGTCCTTCCTCCAGCGACCCTTTTTTCACACTCAAAAGTTTCGAAAGCGAGAAAACTGACAATGTCGATCGTATATCATCATTTGGGCGGAGATGGAGGTGGGAAGGTTGAAGTCGCGGAAAGGCTTGTTTATAGAAGGAAGACTGGATATCGTGTGGAATCGTGGACAAACCTTTCTTTGCGATAAGTGAATGCAGCCTGTCGACAATCCGCATAATGTTGCCTCCCTAGTTAGCAGCGTCATCCTCCTATAAAGCGAATACACCAAGGTCAAGACCCATATGCAACGCCCGATCTTTTTCGATACCCAGAACTCTCAGCCGCCCTGCTCTTCTCTCAAGGATCATGCATCTTGACTTGAGCTCCTTCTCGTCATACCCTCCATTTCCTTCATTGTTTGACCTTGTTCATTCCATCGCATGTCAATGAACGTTCCTTGTATCTCTGGTGCAGCCAGGCCCAGATTCATTTGCAGATGCGACGCAAACAACACATGCAAGAACTTATCAAACGAAAGTATTGCTTAAAGTCGGTAACATACAAAGTAGCTATCATTAAAAGTTCAAGAGACATTCATATACATATAGAATTCGAGTCCAGAGAGGGGAAATTAACTAAATCCTGGCACAAAACATCTGAGATCTAATCGATCTAATCATTAACATGTGATTTGTCGAAGCAGAAGGTATGGTCCCCTTCATAAACCCGTCCACTATCTTCCTGCCCATGCTCAGCATACACTTCCTGGACCCGGGCTTCAATGGTTTCAACACTCATCCTCTGCAACTGTTGCCTATTCTCCTAGTCATCCTTCTGTTTCTTCATCATTCTCTTCCTCATCATAGAGATCATTCTCGTCAGACCAACCAAAGACATCACCATCTTCATCCTCCTCAAATGCAGTATAGGGCAGATGGTGCGTTGACAAGAAATTGACCATCAGGAAGCTGGAGAGTGGACGACTGGGACTGATAACCGACAGAAAGAGTGAATAACGACAGGTTAATTTCATTACATGATTCGTGAAAGACAGGGTGAGGCAATGGAGATGGTGCTTGATTTGATATGGCCATAGCTGTGCTTCCTTGTACTGATACCCCTTGAGACGGGTCCCATCCCCACAAGTGTATGATCTCCATCACGAAGAACAGAACTATTCGCTGATACTCCGTGATTTACCATGGGACCCAATCGCGGGATGTTGTGAAGGACAGAAAAAGGTATGGAGAGGAGCGCAGGGACTATGGGAAAGGGGGTTGGAGAGGTGTCGACACCAGGACAGTCCTCAGGTAAATAATAGTGGTAGGTATTGTCTGGTAGCGTCTGCCGGCTATCGCTTGGGGATCGGGGGTAAGCGATGGTCGGTGACGGGACCGTAAGCGTTGGGCATACGTCTGTCCAACATTGGGGTCGACAACCTGGAAAGGGTACATAAAATATATGCCATAGAGAGATGGTCAAGAAAGGAAACATACCGGATACTCTTTAGAATACTCTGGTCGGCCAGGGTCTCCCCTTCCTTCAAATACTTCGCGTCTCCTCCAAGCCTGAACGTCTAGCTCATACGCGAAGATACGCGAGCGTTTTGTCCAAGACGTGTTCGCGAGGCACAAGGGCGGCACGAGCAAGTGTGGCGTCCATGTCTAGATGCAAATTGGAAACCACTATAGCGATAAGACAACATCATACGAGAGTTTATGCGACCTCTACTTGGTATGATATTTCACGGACTTCGGCTGAGTGAGTTGGGTGTCGGTCAAGCCACAGTTTCCGGTCCAACATCCACTTTAGCTGTAAGATATATTAAACATGGGTCGCAAGTAAAGCTGATTGTAACGTACTCTGGGCTCTGACTCGTCCAAGGCTGCATCTAAAATGTGACCCCATTCGATACTTTTTCTCAGTTACATCTGCAAAACCTGGGACGAGCTTTGGCTGCTCTGGAGCACTCTGGAGCGCTCCAAAGCTGTCAAAGCTGCCAAAGCAACCCAGAGCAGCTCAGAGCGCTCTACAGCGAGTACCCTTGCTCTGAGATGCTTTGGACTGAATAGCAACTGAATAGAACTGCTTTCATCAAAACCCAGGTTTTGCAGATGTACCGGACATGTTTTCCTGCCATAAGCCGTTCACGGCAGATTTCCTGGACAGCATAGTCCTGGGTTGATGCTCTAATAAGCGTCATCTCGGTATCGGGTTCAGACATGATCTCAGGCAGAAGAAATACGACGAGAACAGCAGACAGTGACTGTGGTAGTAGTAACGTGAGCGCGATTGTGATTAATCATTAACAGGTCACATGACAAAAATAGGACCTCGCCGTTAACTCTGAATCACTGATGCCTAAAGACCTACGGCTCTAGCCTCTGAAGAGGTAGCGGGAATCATGAACGTTGTCAATCTCTACTTACACAAGCTGGCTTTCCTATCTGGTTTCTTGGCGTCGTTGGAGATTGTAATAGCTGAAGTTGTGTTTGCAGATTTCATCGGGGAAACTTCCGAAGAATCTCGATTTATAAGAAACTCATAAATCTTCTGGCTCTTTCTGCTTTCTCATCCTCATACTGAAATGTCAGACTCGCGTGTTTGCTCTCGCCCTATACAAAGCTGCTATCAGTGTACGTTCTCAAGTTAATTGCTTGTCGTTGGCCAATCTTGACAGTTCATGGCAACAAGGTCGAAAGCGAAAGATAAAATGTGAAATTAAACAATTTATTCAGCTGGAAACTTATTTCCTGACCTTTTTCAGGTAACCGAGCTTATCCATGTGCACCCTGTCTCCTGCGAGGGGAAGGCGACGTCTGCAGAGAGGTCGACCGAAGCCACTCTAAGTTGGTCTCAAATACGACAGCGCATGGATACAGCTAATTCTGTCCTGTTCGCAGCACAAATAAGTCTACGGTTGAAACTCTGGACGACGTGCTTCATCGCTTGGTGGTTTTAGAACGAGCGGTATCACGTCTCTCTACATCCTTGCCTTCGGACCTCGTTTCTTCAGGATCCGGGGAGATCGAAAGTCCTTCATCCACGTCCTCCTCCTCCTCTCTACGTAAATCCCAACCTAAAGATGCTCCGAGGCCTCTTGATTCTATGCTTATAGGTAATGCACCTGATGGAAAGCCAAAATCATCGATCCGGTCTTCCTATGGCTCTGGATCGACAGATGAAGACGTAGCCATGATGCTCGAAGACTTTGCAATGGGACACAGAGTCAATCGCTCTCGCGCTGCTCGAAACCTGGAAGACGAAGCCCCAGTGCGTACTCGTATTCTGGGTACGGGTCTCAACAAGCTGGACCAATAGCGTCCCATGAAGTTTACGAGAGAACGGTACACTCAATCACCACTCCAATTTCTGCAGTGGAAGGATTTGCGCCACAGCTCGGGCTTCCTGACAGCCACCCACTTTCTTTGCTCATAGACCCCAGCACCAATGTGATTAGTAGACTTGTTTCGGCCTTACCCAACCAAAATCATCGTGCAACCTCGTTCATTTTTATGTCAGTCGAGTCGTTTCATGCATCATCTCACGACTCATTTAAGCTTTTAGTTTGAACGCTTAGAATGGTATTCAAAGGTCCTACATGCTCCCTCGTTTCTTTCTGAAGCCAGCCAACTCTCAGAGCAAGTCTTCTTTGTTATGAATACGGAATACAATTCGCCTGTGCAAGCCCAGAATCAAGTTTCAATTCCGTTCTTGAGCGTTTACTTCATGGTGTTATGTCTCTCGTTTCACCTCATCGAACCGGATATATGCCAAAAATTGAGCATCGGATTCGCTGAAGCGATCGAACTGAGCAAAAAAAATGTACAATGCAGCGCAAGCGTGTTTCTATGTTAGTGATTTTATCGGAAACCATAGCTTAGAAGCCTTGCAGTGCCTTATGTGAGTAGATTGCTTTACTTTGTTGTCTATACCTTACACTTTTTCATCAGCCTGATGGGTGTTTATCAGCAGAACTTAGATGAAGCTGAGTGAGTATTTCCGTTGTGTTCGAAGCTACAGGAAGCGTCCGAAATGGATCTAGTTCCTCCTGTTCTCCGCATTATATATCAAGCCTAACTTCGGTTTGTTGTACAGTGCCCATTGGGCTCTTTTAGGCTCAGCTATAAAGGTGAGCAGCCTGATGCTCATTGTCATCCTCCCTCGTTGTGTGCAACACCATTTTTTGCGGCAATTTCCCGCTCGTTGTGCGGATACGCATTACTTGGGGCTAGGAGCTTACATGACATATTGAGTTAAATCTTCAACTACGTACCCGAGTACTCAACATTTGGCAATAGATGGCCCAAAATCTGGGCATATCTAGACTTGGCTCCGAGTCAGACAACAGAAGCTACTCAGGCATGTGGAGCTCCGTCGTCAAACGTGAGATTGCAAGACGGATTTGGTGGAGTTTGGTGAGTATATTTTGGCATCCTTTCTTGAGCTAACGTAGTCGTAGATTTTCAATGACTGGTCTCATGCTGCTGCTCATAATGGAACTTACTCGATCCATCCGTCGCAAAACCATACTGGATTTCCTGCAAATATCAACGATATCGACCTTGTAGAGGGAATGACTTTGCAGGAGCGTCCTAATACACAATATACTGTAAGTCTCTGCCATAGCAAGGAAATACATCATTATCAAAGTGCAGTGCAGGAGATGACGCTGTCTTTAACGCGATTTCGTTTTGTCGAGGTCTACAGGGAGATTGTGGACAACATGCAATCGCCTACAGGGTATGAATTTGTGGCAGAAATGGACGCGAAGCTACGTCAGATACAGGAAGAAATTCCCCGGTATTTTGAGGAGGGCGACACCACTGCCACAGCACCGTACCACGTAAAGCGACTCGAATTGACGTTATGTCTTCTGATGGGCGAAACAAGGCAACTCCGGCTGCATAGACCATTTTTATTCAAAGGATACAAGGATCGCAAATATGTAAGTACGCAAGAGCTTTCTGGTGGTGCATGTACTTAATAAACTTTAAACAGGCAAAATCTAGAGAGCGGTGCATTCATTCAGCTAGAGAAATATTGAACCTTTTAAAATCCAACAACGAACAATCAGCGATACTGTTGAAATGGTGGATGGTCCTATTCTACGGGTTTGCCGCGGTGAGTTTTGCTGTCAAAGAAAGCTTGCTCATATTCAACCTTTTGGGTAGTCCGTTGTCTTATTCATCGACTTGTGCCACCATAAGGTAGACAATGGACCCGATCTGGATTTCCGAAGAGCGGAACTGCGAGAAGCTCTGGATCTTTTTAAGTATGTCCATAATGGCATCTTGACACTCACGAACTCAATTCTTGCAGGACTGTGGAGCACATTTCGAGTGTTTCTCAAAATGCGATTGCTCTTTTAGAAGGTTTACTGAGTATGCAAATTTTTTCTTTTTCGACACTCAAACGGTTTTGATGGCACGCTAAATAGGGGTAGAGCCCGATATTCTCGCAAAACCTTCCAAAAAGCGAGGAGCTTCCAGTCAAGAAACCGATGAATCATTTGGTCAAGTGGTTAAACGAATGATTGTAAGTGCTTAGGTCTCTATTGTTTCGTCAACCAACCCCTCGTACAACTACAGGTTGACGCGCACCGCACTGGGATGAGCAGTCCTACATCCCAGTCAAGTGGCTCTCTTGACCCACCACTTAACAGACAATCATTACCGCTGAGTCCCACGGGCTTGAACGCGGCTTCGTTTCACCATCACTGTAGCTCTGCAGTAGCAGGACTGTATCCCTCTCGTATTCCGGTTCCTGTTGATCACAGCGCAGGTCCTTCCATGTCGTCTCAATGGACTTCCACTCAGTATTCCACCCAGCACACGATGTCTCCCAATGGTTTGCCTTTGACGCTTTCAGAATATGATCTTGGACAAGATGGTTTTGGGCTTGGACTAGGCTGGGGACTTCCTGGGCGAGATGTTTTGGCACCAAACATCCTTTTCCGTGAGGCCGAAATGTTTGAGGCGAGTATGAGAGAGCTTGATGAGGTGACGATGGATGAGCTTGGTCAACTTCTATGGAGCGATGATGGCTCTGGACTTGAAGCGAATGGAAGATGGCATGAATAGTCAAATAGGTATATAGCACTGTCAAGGTCAGTGTACCAGCGCAATAAAGAGGAAAAATCATGGCGTCAAACTTTAACCCAAGGGTACAAGCTGAGAATCGGGATCAGTTTACGCCTCATATTATGTGGTATGCACACCTCGCCACCTTGAAAAATAGTAGCTTCGATGTAGTGCGAGTCACAATCAAACTGTGGGTGCTGTGCGTCCTTCTTTAAAATGATACGCCTCGCAGTAACGAGTTGCGCGGTAATCGAGATAGCCCAATTCGGAAACAAGTTTTGAATCAGCGGTAGGTGATTGATAAAAGAAGGGTACAGTACCAAGGACCAGTTCGACCAGCTGCACATAGAAGATGTGAGATATGTGACGTCACCATATCAAGTGGTTGGAACGGCTCAGTGCAGAGCAAACATGCATATACTGAGGCCGATAATGGCATTAGGACCTGTTTCTGCATTTGAGTCTATACACGTGAAGAGTTGTCCTAGCTCCGAAGGCAGACTCTAAAACCTCTTAAAAGGATGATTTTGAGCGCTTCTATATTTTGAAGTAAGCGCCCAGCTTTCACAACGAACGCTCACGTTTATTTATTCAAGCTGAACTTGGATATGGCTTCCTCTGTCTTCTATCGATTCAATTCTCGCAAAGATGAATCTCGGGTTACATTCGACGGCACCGGTATTTCGATTTTTGACCTAAAGAGAGATATCATACTGGCACATAATTGGCCAAGGGAATGACTTCGACTTGAAAGTGATCGATGGGACTCCAAGGAAGGCACGCACATAGATAGTTTTTTCCGTTCAATTAGACTGAACGTTCTACTAGAGATTCTCGACGACAACGCTATCATTCCTAGGTCCTCTTTCGTTATCATCAAACGCGTTCCTGCTGCACGGCCAGGCAAAGGCAAAGCCTCACTATACGTTGCAGGCGCACCGAGTCTTGTTCCAACTTCGGAAT
>JADNRY010000907.1:0-22018 GCA_015501585.1 Rhodocollybia butyracea | reverse complement strand
ACCAAGGATTTTTTGCCGTAAGCCCGGTGGTGGGAAACATGCTATGGAGGCTAAGGGAGGTAACGAAAGGGGAAAAATAAGAAGAAGGGCAAAGAGAAAGCCCACCATGTGGAGAGTGGGGGAGGAGGTGAAACTGAGCAGTCTACCTCATCACATTTCGTAGAATCTTCTTCGGGCGCCAATATTATCGATTTCTCTGCTTACCCGGTGACCGAGACTTCTACAAATGTGAATTCCTCCCAGCCTATGTCTGAGTCAGTGTATCCAGCTGGTACTACTGCCGATAGGCCTCCCATCATTATCGACTCTGGTACTACGTCTCACATTCATTCTGTTCGTGCCGACTTCACGTCTTTCCACCATCCGGCCATTTCTCAGAAGGTTACTGGATTTGGTCATGGTACTATGAAGATTGCAGGTCGAGGTATAGCCGTTTTTCTTGCGCGTCGTCGCCATCGTCAACTTGTCCGTCTCAATCTGAAGGACACTGCTTTCGTTCCTGACTCCTCTCCTACCCTCATTTCCGTTTCCCGACTCGACGAAGCTAAGTGTTATACTGTCTTTGGCGCAGGGAAATGTGTAACATTCAGTAAGGATGATGCTGGTACTTTTATCCAGCGCCTTATTGATGAGGAGGATGTTGTTTTCACTGGAACGAAGGACGATTCTCGACTTTATCACCTTGACTCTGCATCCCTCTCCACCTCGGACAAACCTCCGCTTTACTCCAAACTGGTTCAGCTTCATAACGAGCTTGGGCATTTGAACTATCCCGCTTGTCGTGACTTGTACCGTTCGGGTACGCTTGAGGGGATGACCGTGAAACTTACGGCCTCAGAATTGGCTGCAGAACCCCCCATCTGTGACGCCTGTGCGCAGGGAAAGCTCACCCGTGCGCGCTTTCCTGAATCGAACTCTAGAGCTTCAGAGCCACTGGGCCTAGTTCACTCAGATCTTTGGGGACCAGCTCCGGTCTTGACCACGACCGGCATGGGGTACTCATCACGTTTCTTGATGATTGCTCCCGTATGGCTTGGGGTTACTTGCTTCGCCGCAAGAGTGATGCTTTTACTGCTTTTAAGCAGTGGTTAGTTGAAGTAGAGAAGGTAACCGGCAAAAAGTTGAAGGTTTTCCGCACTGACAATGGTGGGGAATATATAACCAACGAGTGGCGCGATTGGATGAAGGAGCATGGTATCCGCTGGGAAAAGACCGCTCCTTACACTCCTGAACAGAACGGCCGTTCTGAGCGCCTCAATCGTACAATTTTTGACCGGGTACGCACTATCCTTATTCACTCTCAACTTCCTCTCTCTATGTGGGGCTACGCTGTCTGGTACATTCTTAATATCCGTGCCCGGACTTATGCTAGTCCTCACCTAACAAAGGGGAGACACCCTATCATCTCTGGTACAAGAAGCACCCTGACCGTCGAAAATTGCATTCTTTTGGATGTAAAGTTTGGGTATACAACAACTCGCAGGAGCATAAACTTGACGCTCGTGGTACTCCTGGTATTTTTCTAGGTTTTGACGAGACTCGGGTGGCTATCTATGTGTACACGCCAGGTAAAGTGTACGTTCAGCAATCTCTGTGAAGTTTGATGACAACACTAATGGAGATGGACTTTTGAGCGCCGCGGGGGAGTCCTATGATTATTCGTCTCTCAAAAATCCTACTTATAAAGATGACGATGAGTTTTCCCCTATAACCGCTCCATCCGCTCTCCCACCTGACCCTCCTGTTCCTGTTCCTCCTGCTACTCCTCCACCTCGTGCCCCTCGTCCTAATCCCCGCATGCCTTCTGATGCTACACCTGCTAAGACTCGCTCTCGTGCGAGAGCAGAAGTCCAGCCACAGATTGATGAGGATATTCCTCCGCATGTTGAGCTTGATATGGATGATAGCGGGGATGAGGGGGAGATGCCCGAACTGGCTCATATCTTGAGTGGTGAAATTCCATTCAATGTTTCGCAGGCTCTCAACTCTCCCGATCATGCAGAGTGGGAAGCCGCTTGTCATTACGAGCTTAACCAGCTCTTGGAGACTGGGACTTACTCTCTCGTTCCACCATCCTGACCGTAAGGCCATTGGTACACGCTGGGTCTTCGCTATCAAGCGCAATGCCGACACTCAGGCCATTGAGGTCTACCGAGCTCGACTTGTAGCTCAGGGTTTTACCCAAATTCCGGGTATTGACTTTGTCGATATCCACGCTCCGACTGCTCGTATTGAATCCATTCGTGGTATTGCAACCGTAGCGGCCATCCAGGATTGGGAAATTCATGTCATTGATGTGAAATCTGCTTATCTTAATAGCACCATCCCTGATGACCAGCCAACGTATGTGAAGCAACCGCCCGGATTTGCAGTCAGAGGAAAGGATTCGTGGGTTTGGAAGCTTAACAAGGCACTCTATGGACTTAAGCAGTCTGGTTTTCTCTGGTATGAGAAACTAAAAAGTGTTTTGGTTGAACTTGGCTTTCAGGTTTGCATTTCCGATCCTTGTGTCTTCTTTCGTCTGTTCTTCCGATGGAATAATCATCATTGCAACTCACGTCGATGATCTAGCTCTCTTTGGTTCCTCCATTCTACAGATTATTCAATTCAAGGATGAGTTCCGTACTCATTTTGATATCTCGGATAAGGGGGAGATCTCTCAATTTTTGGGTATGACTGTTACTCGTGATAGATCTGCTCGAACCATTTCCTTTTCCCAACGTTCCTACATCTTGTCTCTCATTTCGCGTTTCCGACTCGATGATGCTCACCCCGTTGGAACACCCATGGAAAAGACGGTATTGTCCAAAGCTGATTGTCCTTCTGATGATTCTCCTGAACAGAGAGAGATGCGCTTGGTGCCCTACGCTGAAGGTGTTGGTTCTCTCATGCACGCCTCCACTCGAACGCGCCCGGACATCACTCGCAGCACCCAACAAGTAGCGCAGTTCATGCATAATCCCGGTCATATCCACTGGAAAGCAGTGAAACGGATTATTCGCTATTTGAAGGGGACTGTTGACTTCGTCCTCGTCCTTGGTGGCAAGTCACTCCTTTTCTTTGCCTATACCGACTCCAACTTTGTTGATCACCTTGAACATGGTCGTTCGGTGTCTGGCGCCGCCCTCACTTTCGGTACAGGTTGTTTTTCCTGGTATACGAGGAAACAGACTGCTGTTGCGACTTCCACCAGTGAAGCCGAATATTATGCAGCTGGATCTTGTGGTAGGGAAGTTGTTTGGTTTCGCTCCCTTCTCCAGGAATTGACTTCACTCAACCTGAACCAACTCAGATGTTTGTTGATTCATCTTCGGCTTTGAAGAACATTAATTCCGACCAAGTCACTAATGCAAACAAACATATCAAAATTCACCACCACTGGATTCGTGAAGCGGTTCATTGCGGTGATATTCAGACAGCTGTTGTTGCTTCTAGGGATAATGTCGCCGACATATTCACCAAAGCTCTTGATGGTGAAACTCATCGACAGGCAACTCGACTACTGGGACTTGTCCCAATGCATTCTCGTTGAGGGGGAGTGTTGGATATTCGGTCCGCGGTATATGGCCGCCGGTATGTACAGCTCCAATACCGAGTAAATATCAGACCCGAGTTCTTATCATTTGTTTTAACTTTTATTTCACTGATACGGATTTCTACTTATACTGTACATATCGACGTTCCCTTCTTTTCCTCAGCCTTCATCACTTCTGGCTGAGGTATGTCTATTATACTTATGCTCTATGTCCATTATGCTCATACTGTACCTATAGCTTAGTTGTACATCGTACTAACATGTCTCTTAGGTATGGTAATATGATTAAGCCTTCATCACTTCTGGCTGAGCTTAGTTGTACATCGTACTAACGTGTCTCTTAGTTCCAACAGAAGAATGGCCCACTGAATGTTCTATCTATTTTTTAAATTTATATCTTCAGAACTAGTCTACTATCCTCGCTCCTGTGATTATAGGGACAAGATGAGGTTCCACTACCTTTGGGTTTCTGATATTGGAGGGCACGATATGACTTGTTTTGAGTGGATCTGGTTTAACCTTAAACGCTTTCTTGCTTTCGATGGCCTCGCTTTGCACAAGATGCCCACAAGCGCTGTCCCCGATGGCGGTAGCTGCCCAGCGCGGTTTTATTACATATCCTCCAGCACGCATAGCAGGAATCGTGTACACTATACGTCGCCTATCGTCACTTATCCCCTGTGCTAGGAATTAGCCTTGTAGGCTCTCGTTGGCACAAACTTGCACTGTTGTCACCCCCGCACCAAGAGACTTGACAATGCGAACATGCTCTTGGACAGAGCAGGGGAGCTTGGTCTCATGGCTACCTATATCGGGTGAGTGGCCATTAATGCTCTCATTGGATATTCAATTGTCGCATTCCTGAAACGGCGTTACCTTTTCTGAGTCTCCTTACCCAGCATGCCCACCGTTGGAAAGTATCGCGATCGGGCAGGTAACTCATTAAGATTCTACCATATGCTTTCCCAACCGCACTTAGTTCCTTCACTTCTTGAATTGGATATCATGAGCTCTTCAGACTTAGAGAGCAGTGACTTGAATCTTTTCAAACATAGTGCCCCAGGACTCTGTGAGATATCTTTTTCAGACAGTCTACTTGCTTAGTCTTGCTGGGTTGATTGGGCCAAGTTATCAGGCTTGCAGTCTAACCAAGCTTTCAAGTTATATGCGATTCGGTAATTACTCCTATAAGTACCGATCACAGCTTCAGTTGCCCGCTGGTTTCATCTGCTGAACTCCGCCAGCGCTGAGAAAAAATCACTGTGAGTGCTTATTCAATCTTCTTTCTTGCAATATCATTATGGAGCCCCTACGCGTAAACCTCAACTCCGCAGAACTGGCTCAATTGGAGAGAGAACTTCGGTCAGAGTTTGGTCCATCTGTAATTAGCTCGGGAAGAGCAGAAGAACTCAAGGAGATCCTGGCGTTGGCAGATAAAGATATCGAGAACCATGAATCTGAGGTGGATCGCCTCTGCGGCAAACTTAGGATCGTTGGAGCCCAAAAGATTAAACTAGAGACCCAACGGACTAAGCTACGCTCTCTGCTGTCTCCGATAAGGAAGCTGCCCAACGAAACTTTATTTCACATCTTGGAGTATGTCTGTGAAGAAAATCTCTTCCAAGATTACCCGCGGGACTCGTACAAAAGTCCTCCTACCAGAATAACATCCCCTTTCATCACTTATCTTCCTACAATGGCAATCAGTTCAGTATGCTCCCGTTGGCGTGAGCTGGCACTGTCATCACCCAGTCTGTGGGCTAACCTGAAGGTCGAGTTGTATGTTACCAGAGCAAGCTTGGATGGTTTGATTCGCACCATTACGCAATACCTGGAGAGGTCAGATGATTGGCCCCAGTGAAAACCCACACTGGGTTGAGCCGAGATGATATGTTGGAGGCCGTGATCTGTCTGTGATTAAACGAGATTAGCTGTTTTTCCCAGAATTTCCAGATATCAGCCATCTAGGCTGTTCTTGTCTGTGTTTATCTGGCAAGAACCGCACAGAGAATGAAAAATCACTCAAGTTGTATACAACTGAGTTCCTCCGAGATAGTCTGAGTTCATCTGGCCTGATCTGTACATGATATTACTATTACTTGGCTGTTCTCATCTGGGTTCATCTGGAATAGTCTGAGTGAATCATATTGGAATCTTCTTATTATCAACTACAACATACAAACTACATACAAACTACATCAAACAAACTACTGATTACATCTAAATTAACACCTGTATGAACTTCGAAGGCGCAGTTACGAGCACTAGATACGATAGTCATAGGAAACTTGAGAAAGCCAGCTAAAAAGAATTGTTCAATTAACGAGCTCAAAAGAAAAAGTTGGGATAGCTCACCTTTGGAATGCATAAGATTTTAATGAAAATAATGCCGTGTGGTATACTTGATGCAACGACGTCAACAGGCCTAATCAAAAAAAACTAGTTCAATGAGTTATTCAAGAAAGGCTGGAGTAGCTCACCTTGGAAACAGCCAACCCCAATAAATCCATCCTTACATCTCTGGTTGAAGATTTATTGAATACAGAATCTTGAGAATTTGGACAGAGCCTGAAGATGATAGCAAATAGGAAGAGAAGAAGAGCGCGATGTAAGAAGAAATTTTTCAAAATGTTGAAACCTTGTACCATCACATGTTAAGCCGCTGGGCGGCATCCCTAAAAAATACTTGAAGTCCAAGTGTCAAAGTAAACACCGTGGGTTCACGACAAGTTCAGAGCACTTGAGTTGCAAAAGACAAACCCTCTGAATAGATTTTCCACTCATAGATTTGGGAACAACATGAATTGAATTGAACAGAAACTTGTCTGTCATTTGGCCAGATGTACAAGGACTTTCACAGACATGCACATGATGCCCAGATCAGCCCAGTGCGGGTTTTGACTGGGCTCAAGGGCCAATCCCCAGTGAGAAGTCACACTGGGTTTGTCTGTGCTTTTATATTGAAAAGTGGCTGATTTCTGGGCACCAGGCTGATCAACATATAAATCCAGCCAACCTCAGCCAGTCTCAGCCCTGCCCAGCGTGGAAGTGAAAACTCATGCTGAGCTTTTGTATTGAAAGCCGTAATTGAATGAAATGGGCATCAGCCCAACACTGTGCAGAGCTGAGATAGGCTGAGATAGACTGAGATTAACAGAGCTCAACCGCTTCACAGCTGCTGCCCAGAAATCCGCCACTTTTCAATATAAAAGCACAGATCAACCCAGTGCAGCTTTTTACTGGGCGTTAACGCTTGCACTGAGCATACAAGATTCATATATGATCTTGGAAGGTTCATCTTACTTGGTCCCTTCCCTAATCCACCTTGCACAGCATGCTCGTCGTTGGAAAACATTCGAGTATGTGGGAGATTCCCCATTCAGCCATAGTCACCTGAGCCACAACCACAGCATACTCTCCAAGCTGCATTTCCCCTTACTTGAAGAACTGGATTACAAAAACGAGGATAGTGGCTTGGATTGCTTTGAGCATTCTCCGAGACTTCGTGCATTTGCCACTTGCCAGGTATCAATGCTTGACGTCTTGTGCGATCAAATAGACCATCTCGAATATGTGGGCTGGTTGCTGAAAGAATTGACCAAAGCTCTTCACAGCTGCCATTCTCTGGAATCTCTTGAACTTGGTCACGGACTGAACCAGGATGTTGATCTAGAGCAGGGTGCACTGGGCACATGGTGCAACATCACATCCCTGGTTTTACCTATGAGGGATGGAGGTTTAGAGAAGGTGTTTTCCTCCTTTAACTTCCCATCCTTGAATAGGTTTGTCGTGGATGGTTACTACACTTTTTGGCCAGTAGAGGCCTTTGTTTCCTTTGTCTCCAGATCTTCTTGCATGATCACTAGTTTCACGCTCCGCGGTTCGTGCTTATTCGATTCGGGCCTTATTCACTGCGCCAGCGTCAAATAATACTGGGCGAAATTTTTTCCGAAATTATTGCTGTAATTACTTACCTTTTTCGGTAAAAATTTCGGTCGAAAAACATTTTCTTTTTCGTGCGAAAAATGAATTGAAAAACAAACAAAATTTCGCCTGTAAATCTTTGATAATTTTGGCTGAAAAATGTATTGTAATTGATTATCTTTTTCGATCCGAATTTCGCCGGTAATCTCTTATCTATTTTGTCTGAAAAAGATAATGAAATTGCTTATCTATTTCGCTCGTGATTAATTAAAAATTTCGCTCGAAATTTTTACAAGGTAATAACTGGACAATGATTGGACAGGAACTGGCCAAGAACTGGCCAAGAACTGGGTAGTTTGGTCATGTGACGTGTATCCGCTAAACTTCATCTGTCTTTGAACGCGACATATGAACTCATACGGGATACTATATAGCCGCAGCTCTGCCTAGAAGAGGACTTGGAGAAACTGAGAGAAGCGCTGAAGATCATATATACATCTCTAGCGGATTTCTGTGCATGACTGCGAGTTTTGATTCATAACTATAATAAAACAGCATTTCAATATTCAATGGTTACTAGAACTCGGCACAAGACAGATTGAAGGAATTCTATCCCGTATGAGCCCGTATATCGCGTTCAAAAGACAAGTGATTTGTCACATGACCGAACTACCCAGTTCTTGGCCAGTTCTTGGCCAGTTCCTGTCCAATCATTGTCCAGTTATTACCTTGTAAAAATTTCGAGCGAAATTTTTAATTAATCACGAGCGAAATAGATAAGCAATTTCATTATCTTTTTCGGACGAAATAGATAAGAGATTACCGGCGAAATTCGGATCGAAAAAGATAATCAATTACAATACATTTTTCAGCCGAAATTATCAAAGATTTACAGGCGAAATTTTGTTTGTTTTTCAATTCATTTTTCGCACGAAAAAGAAAACGTTTTTCGACCGAAATTTTTACCGAAAAAGGTAAGTAATTACAGCAATAATTTCGGAAAAAATTTCGCCCGGTATTATTTGACGCTGGCGCAGTGATTACGACTCTTCGAGTCATGCCAGACTTACTTCATCTCGAAATTGCCGACTCCTATAAAGTTTCTCCAATCACTTCAAAACTCCTCTCGAGCCTAACTCATCAGCAATCCGGTTCTATCTCCCTAGTTCCAAAACTACAGAGTCTTTCTCTGAAAAACACGCACGGAGATTTTGATGATGACGATTTTATCGGGATGGTTGAATCGCGCTGGTTTAAACCTGGTTCAGAGTTGTCTATGGCAATGTTAGCAACGGGTAGAGCCTGCATTCGTTCTGTTGTTCTTGACTTTGGCTCCAGGCGAGAGGTAGACGCGGAAACTTATAAACCTCTACGGAAATTGGATGCAGAAGGTTTGAGAGTGGTAGTTTCCGGGAGCAACGGTGTGCAAGTATGATGTGTATACACTTGTAAACATGTTCTGGCTGCTTTCAATATTCCTTCTGAATATGCGAATTCCTTTACATTTTGAAGTCAAAAAATTTATACTAGTACTACTGTGGCTGAAATGGGGCCTAATAGGGCGCTTAATCAAAATAACTTTGTTCAGATGACTTCACCACCTTGTACCGAATGCGCGAACTCTTTGCGAATACGCGTAAACCTCAACCCCAGCGAACTATCTGAATTGGAAAGAACGCTTCGCTCAGATTTTGGTCCATCTGTGATTAGCTCGGAAAGAGCCGAAGGGCTCAAGGAGATACTGGCTAAGGCAGACAAAGATATCGAGGATCACGATTCTGAAGTGGCTCGCCTCTACGACAAAATCAGGATTACTGAGGAGCAAAAGCTCCAATTGGAGTCCCAGCGGGCCAAGCTACGGTCTCTACTGTCTCCAGTGCGGAAGCTACCCAACGAAACCCTATTCCACATTTTGCAATACGTCTGTGAAGAAAATATATTCCAGACCTACCCACACAAATCGAACCAGTATCCTTCTACCATCACTGATCTTCCTACCATGGCAATCAGTTCAGTATGTTCTCGTTGGCGTGAACTGGCTCTGTCGTCCCCCAGTTTGTGGGCTAACCTGACGGTTAAGATGTCAGAAGGCCCGGTTGTTTCGACCCATACTGTTACACAATTTTGGAGAGGTCAGCTCATTGGCCGCTGAGGCTTACGCTGAGTGCACACGGTCCATACACTCCGAGCCTTGCAGAGGTTTTCGTTGTAATGCAGGGTCTAACACCACACTCTTGTCGTTGGAAAACGTTCAACTATGAGTTAAATCGCTCATTAGAGGGCAAGATGTTCCCCACGCCGCATTTGCCTTTACTTGCCGAACTGGACATCAGAACCATGGATCCCTTCAATGGCTTGGATTCAAGTTGCTTCGAGCATTCCCCGAGACTCCGTGCACTTGCCATTCGCGAGTTACCAAGATCGAGGATCATGTGCAATCAAATAGATCATCTCAAATGTCTTGGGAACTGGCCACTGAGAGATTTGGCCAAAGCTCTTCACAACTGCCCTTCTCTGAAATCTCTTGAACTCGAAGACAGAATAGAGACATACGGTGTCGATCTAGAGCTGGGCGCACTGGGCACATGGTACAGCATCACAGAACTAACTTTCAAAGGGTCCTTAGAGAACGTGCTTTCCTTCTTCACCTTCCCATCCTTGAATAAGCTTGCCGTGAATTATTGCCACACTTGGCCAGCCCATGCTTTCCTTTCATTTGTCTCCAGATCATCTTGCACGATCACCAGTTTAGTGCTCCGCGTGGTATATCTGTCTGATTTGGACCTTATCAAAGCCCTTCAAGTCATGCCAGACTTACTTCATCTCGATATTGCCGACTATTATACCGAAAAACACGCTACACTCTCTTCACGACTCCTCTCTAGCCTAACTCAGCACCAATCCTCTTCCGTCTCCCTAGTTCCAAAACTACACAGTCTTTCTCTACAACATGTGCGTAAAAATTTCGATGGCCACGCTTTTGTCAGGATGGTCGAATCGCGCTGGTTTAGACCTGGGTCGGAGCTGTCTACCGCAATGTTAACGATGGGAAGAGCCTGTATACGTTCCATTGTTCTCAAGTTTAACTCTATGCGAGAGGTGGACGTGGAAATCTATAAACCTTTACGGAATTTGGATGCTGAAGGTTTGAGAGTGGTGGTCGCCAGTGAGAGGACTGGTGTGATAGTATGAGCTGACAGATGTGACGAATTGGGATTGATAGACGGTGGAATAATGGTATCAGCGAGCTATAAACGTATATAAACAAGCGACGTTTGTTGAAAGACACTATCACGTACGGGAGAGACAAGGCGCTTAAAAGTTTTATTTACGCGTTGTTTGGCTTGTTCTCTTTTGTGACTCGATGCCTTTTTCATCGTCTCTTACTCTGCTCTCCGTTCTTCAATGAAACCCTGTACAATTGTCATAAAACTAGGTCTGTAATAACAAAAGATTCTCAATCTGTTTACTTAGTTGTTCAAACTACAGGAACTTCATCAATTGTTCATGAAGAAACTCATCAACCACTACTCTCAACCTTGTCTTCAGTAGTAGAAACCGTCGTACAACTACGAAAACATGGCCATAAAGTCGTCCTCGTGAGCTCGGGCGCGATTGGTGTGGGCCTCCGAAGGATGAACATAGCAAGCCGACCGAAAAACTTATCCGGGAAGCAAGTATGCATATCGATTTAGATCTGCATCTAAAGTTGACTGGACAAACCCGAAGGCTTTAGCAGCGATTGGACAAGGCCGTCTCATTGCTCTGTATGATGAGCTTTTTGGCCATCTAGAACAACCTATTGCTCAGGTTTTGCTAACTCGTGGAGACATATCAGATGTAAGTCTGCTATTCGGTTTACATCGATTGAACTGACAATGGTGTCCCACAGCGGACGCGATATCTCAACGCAGTGAACACTCTTAACGAACTTTTATCTATGGGCGTAGTACCGATTGTGAACGAGAACGATACCATCTCTGTCAGCGTGCGTATACCTGCAATTTATCTCGATAAATGTTTTTGAACTCGGATGTTTCCAACAGGAAATCAAATTTGGAGATAACGACACACTTTCTGCAATCACATCGTCAATGATACATGCAGACTACCTCTTTCTGTTGACCGACGTGGATGGACTGTACACAGCGAACCCAAGGAAGGACCCCAGCGCGAAACAGATTGAAGTGGTGACTTCGATATCAGCAATCCGATCTCAAGGTCGATTCATTCTTACGCGTATGGTTCATCCCTAATCCCTCTACAGTTAGCACCACTACAATGGGGTCCAGCCTTGGAACTGGAGGAATGGAAACGAAAATCATCGCCGCCGAGATCGCTACTGGTGCTGGCGTAACTACAATCATCACGTCGAGTAAACGCCCCGAAAATATGTTCTCCATCCTAGAATACCACACCACCTTGAAGGATCCTCCTACTCCTGAATCCAAATCGCAAACTCGGAATGAACCCCGCGCTCGACCACCGCATACCGTCTTCATGCCTTCGCTTACACCCATGCGAGACCTCAAGGCCTGGACAAGCCATACGTTATTCCCTGCAGGCACTGTAGTCATTGATGCTGGTGCGCACCGTGTGTTATCCCGACGACAATCGGGTGGTCGTCTGCTCGCAGCAGGCGTAGTCGGCGTCATGGGAGCTTTTGCTTCTGGTCAGGCTGTTCGGATAGTCATTCGGGTTTCTGAAGATGCGTCGAATATATCAGAAATGTCCAGTGCCCAGTCGAGTCGAGCGCCGTCTCCTAGTCCACTTTCCGCCTTGCTTGCCTCAGAATCTCTTTCTCGATCAATGTCTGAGGACGCAGCAACCGATGCGCCACTAACATCGGAACAATTCAACGACGACGAGGTTATTGAGGTGGGAAGAGGTTTGGCGATGTACAACTATGCCCAGATATCCAGGGTGCGCGGAATGAATAGGTTGGCTCTTTGTTCATAGTATGTCGGATTGTGCTGATTGACATCCCCAGTTCTTGTTTGACGCAGATTTTGGGCTACGCTGACTCGGAATATGTCGTAGAAAATATCACTATCCGTGTACCTCCTAGAGGATAGTATATTTAGTTGCTGTTGGATGTGGCTGTGCCGAACGCCTAATCGATTCGATCATCATCAAAAAGTTTTTCTTAGTCCGAAGTTGCTCTCAAACTCCACCTCGCTTTAGCTGTTACCTGCCACCGGCTTTCAATCACTTCTCATGCGCTAGTTCAAGTCGTCTCTTTGTTCCACCATGCACCACAACAACTCCATCCGAATCTTGGCCGGTGAGCCGACAAACCCTTTTCTAGTTTGTTGTCTAGGTTACAGCTTTTTCCTACAGGCAATAGTCATCCTGCGCTCGCTCAATCGGTTGCTGAGCGGTGAGTTGCGTCGCAGCTGCACAGCACCCGAGAATCCCTTATTTATCATTCCTCAGGCTCAATGTTCCACTGGTTCCCTGTACGGTTAAGAAGTTTTCCAATGGCGAACTCAACGTCAAAATTTCAGAATCTGTCCGAGAAGAAGATGTTTTCATTATCCAATCCAGCTGCAACGACGCCAACGATAACCTCATGGAACTCCTCATCCTTATCTCAGCCTGTAAAATGGCTTCCGCCAGACGAATAACCGCAGTTATTCCTTCATTTCCCTACGCTCGAATGGACAGGAGGCAAAAAGCTAGGGCGCCGATTACAGCGAAACTCGTAGCGAATATGCTCGTCGTTGCCGGATGCGACCATGTCATCACAATGGACCTCCACGCCAGCCAGATTCAGGGATTTTTCGATATTCCTGTGGACAATCTCTTCGCGGAACCTCTGATGCTGTCATATATCAAGCGGTCAATCGAAGGCTGGAAGAATGGGATTATAGTCAGTCCGCATGCTGGCGGAGCGAAACGGTAAGCAATGGGCCTTGTATCTGAGTGCAATCGTCGTTCAACTGAGGTTTCAGAGTGGCAGCCATCGCTGACAAGCTTGGGGTGGAGTTTGCTCTTATCCATCGAAAGCGGATGGAAGGGCGTTGGATGCACCAGAACGAATGGAGATATTGTCGGCGACGTGAAGGACAAGGTGCGCCACAGTTCTACATCAGGCTTAATATAATCCTCATCAGTCTTTGGCTTCGATAAATAGGTCGTGATCTTGGTCGACGATATAATTGATACCGGAACGACTCTTGCGCTGGCGACTAAAACGTTGCATGAAAAGGGCGCCAAGTCGATCCATGCCCTTGTCACACACGGTGCGTCTTGTAATGCCTCATTTTTCCCGCTTGTGCTAAACTCTCACAGGTTACTCTCTTCGATCGACCTAAGTACGGTGGAGCGACTGCCTCTCGAACATCTTGTCGTATGTGATTGTCGATCTTCTCTTCGGCACGTACCATAATATCAGTTTCCCAGGTGTTGAACACGGTCCCTCAAGACAAACATAAGGACGAATGCTCGAAGCTCTGTGTGATCGATATCAGCTCAACCATAGCTGAGGGCATCCGGCGCACACACAATGGAGAAAGTATCAGTCTCTTGTTTGGCGAATGGGCAGAGTTGGGAAATGTGGAAGTATTATAGAGATCCCTCTAACCATCGAAGAAAGCTTGGGTTTGTTGGACGACGAGGCTCGCTACAATTTGGACTAGTCACTTTTGGCGTAAGAGTAGATAACTTTGGCGTTGACGAAGAGACCTGATGTTGCGTCTTGTTGAAATTTCAGATGAGTTCGAAAATCCATAGTTTCTTCTCGTCAGCTAGATAGCGGCTACCGCGAAGTACAGGCATTATATATGCAGAGGTGGCTTATATCGCCATACATATGGATCTGCGAGACACTTGATTGTTTTCTGGGCAATAAGAAACAAATTCAAAGAAACAATGCCGCAAGAAACAAATTCAGGACAAATAAAGGAGAGTATGCACAATATTGCAGTATTCAATATGATCGTGTACCAGTGGAGCTAAGTTCTGCAGTTACATAGCAGTGGTAACGGTGAAGTGTGGAGACGATGTATATAGAGGCCATCTAGATCGCCAAAGACGTCCATTCCACTATGCTGGACACATCGATTTGACAAGTAACAGCGGATTCTAAGAATATCTGAATCCCCTCTTTCAGTCCACGGTTGTACTGCCCAGCACCATCGGTTGCATCCCCAGAAAGAAGACGTACTGATAGCCATTTTTGCGCAGTATCGTATAACTCGCCAATGCGTAGACCATTTGGAGATTCCAATTCCTCAAACTTGATGTCACCAGCGCCGGTACCCCAGTCATGTTTCCAGGCGTGTAGTCGAAGAACAGGGGTTGTGTTACCAGCATTGAACGCCAGGTTGCACATTTCCTCAAAAAGGCGTCTGGTTTCGTGGCTGCTGCTCTATGGAACCCGGAATCGTATGGTTCGGATGGGAACAGCTCTGCTAGGAATGGATTTTCTATAGGTTCGCAAGTCGTGCTCTGCTTTGGGTGTAAGTATAAAACTTGTTGGATCGAGGTTGAGTGAGTGATTATGTCGTGCCAGTGGCGACTGACGAGCTGAGCATCTACTAGCAAGGTGCGTATATCGACTTGGCACAAAATGGCGTCCAAAAGCTCGGGGATGTCGAAGACTACGTTGGAGGAGAACATGGTAGTCAGGAAAGGAGTGGAATGTCTCGATCTTAATCTGTATCCGTTTATCTAACTCGAGTGACAGCTTCATAGCCGGTCCCTCCCATCCATGTGCACAGGGCGCTTCACGCCCTCAACTCTTTCTACTTCCAATTATCACACCGTCAAGTAATTCGCTACTATCCATTTTCGAAATCGAAGCAGGGGTACGATTTGATCTTGAAATAGGAGACTCGAGTTTAGGAGGGCGAGGTGAAGATCTATTCAATTAATAAAACTTTTAATACGCTGAGGTGTGCTTGATGACCGCTTTGTTTTCGTCCTGGTTCTTTTGATGTTATATAACGCCATATCCATCGAACGAACGTGAGAGGTTTTCATCGATCATGGCGGGATACTAAAGACGCAAGGGCAGAAGTCCGCAGAAGTCCCTCCGGTGGTGTGACAGGCCCATTCAAGGGTTATCGTGGTGGTCAGGTAAATCCTCGACTTTTCTCAAGAACATCTTGTAGTTCTTGTGTTCTCTCATTATCAAGGTGCAAGGGATATTGTTTGAGATGGCCAGTTTCAGCGTAGTCGTATTTTGTACACGATGTGATAATATTCACCACATTTTCACAGATACTGAGTGCCAGCTGGTGTGACCAAGGGATATGAGAAAAAACATTCGTAGCATATACCAGAGGTGCATATATGCGCACTCCACTGTAACTCTGGCTGATGTTTCTAGAGCTAGCATGCCATAAAGAGCGAATATACCCACTTATTTCAGTTTCTGAGCAAAAACGCGATATCCTTTGGACCATCTTGGAACCAGATAATCTTCGTGATCTTCCCACCGGAAGCTCTTGATTCTAGCAGGGAAACATTTAGTAGAAGACTACACTAAGCCAAGCAGTGAAACATACGAGTCGTTATCGTGGAGAAGGGTCAGATCGAGCTTTCGAAAGAGGTTTCCAAAGATGAGGTAAAGCTCACACCAAGCTAAGCTGGATGTAATTCAATTATATGGCACAGAGCGTAAGCAGTATGATTCAAGGACTTACTTCAAACCCGGGCTTGGGGTCAATCCAGATGATTCAGCCAATATCTTTCTTGGAATCAAATGAAGCTCACCATATGCGAGGGCCTTTACTGAATGTAGCAAGGTCATGCATCATTTCACTTGTGTTCTCAACCAACCATCGATCCGGATTGAACGTATGAGGGTCTGTAAAGACATCTGGTTCATATGTAGAAACAAGTGACTCATTTCCACGATAGTCTGCGAGAAATGGGTAAATAGATAGAGCAAGATCACGGAGAATGTTGGATCCTCACACCGGCAGGAACCTTCATACCACCTATGGTAGAAGTAGATGTATTAATGACACGAGGGAGCGGATGGATAATCCCGAAAGAAAGGCGTAGTGTTTCCTTAATGAATGCAGTCTATCCAAAATAGAAATGCAAAAATCATTAGATATTCGATGGCAGGGCAGACAGTAACGCACTAGATATGGTAATTTCTCCAGCGTGACATAACTCATTGGGGTATCCTTGTCGGCCATGCATCACAAAGCTCTTTGGAAAGATTTCGTAGAACCAATGGATTTGTAAGAGCGTAGAACGTTCCGATGTGGCACACATTAGCAACCGTATCGCTCCGGCGGTGACAAGAGTGAATGCTTCATTAACAAGCGATGACCTAGAGGGGCGTTCTTGGTTTTTTGGCTCTAGAAGGTGATGATAAATTATCTCATGATCAGCACTGGATAGGCTGCTAGGCTCATCAATGAGACTATCAATCTGACGTTGGAAAGTTAGCCTTAGTTCGGAGTAGCCACTATACAAGGGCAAAAGCCACAAGACTAGCTTTAGGGGAACCAGGTCAACTAAGCTCGTGAGGAAAGGGAAATGTCTCTGAAACCACAATGTTTTGAAGAGGCCTTGAACACTTTGGAGGAATGGATGCGATAGATTTGCAACTTCAAGAGCATTCGCGGATTGAGCGAAGCAGTAAGAGGTAATGATGTCGATGGTAACTGCACGGAAGGCGATGTGCATATCGACACTCGCATTTTGAGAGTTATAGTTCTCCGCCAGCAAAGTAATTAGCTTGTCAACCTGTTGGAGTCCAGGATAAGTACTAGACCCGTAAAGTGCAGTATCCGACCTTTTCTTGGATTGTATACTCGAGTGCTACCACCCCTCTACGAGAGAATAGCGGTGCTAGTAAGGCTCTCCGATTTCTGGATTCGTGAGGATCGCAGAAAGCAAAAGAACCTTCTGGACTATGAACAGACACGCTCTGATAGAATTCGGGCGATTTGGTCAACGTCGACCCGTATGTGTAGATATCGTGATATGCCTGCTTGTAGTTGAAGTGTAGCTGTATTCAAGAGGGAGCCGAATATGTTCGTGAATAGTTCATGAGAAACAATGAGGCTTTCGGACTGACAGTATTTGGGCCGATTCTGATTACCGGACCTGTGTGAAGCAAGCAGGTCTCTTGAATCGCGTCGACCCGAAGCCAAGCAATGAACTCTTACCGTGGATTTTATGCAGTTTTTTCAATCTGAATGACCAGACCTCCTCCCTTGACGATATTATAATACATTTCATATCCTTCGGTGAGTGCCGCTAGAACTGGCCCGGGATATTTGCGAAGGGGATGGAAAAAAGAGTCTGTAAAGGGCCACTGTCCCAACGTAGAACAGCGCAGAGCAAAAGAGGAGGAGATACATTGATGGGAATCGGTGTGAAGAACTGAGGAGCAGCGCTGTATTTATACTTAGAGTGGCGTACTGCATACGTAAAGGGATGTCCAACATTCATGAGGACGTCTGACAGTCCAGAAAAGTCCATATGTATGATTTTGAGAATCATTGATTTGGTCTTGATCGAAGTTCACACGGGCGCCGATAACTAGTAACTGGCGCTCAAATCTTTCTCACGTTTTCATTGTTCATTGTACCTGTCGCCTTGGAATAACGTCGCCCCCAAAGCCCATGCTGCAGACGACGCTAGCTCTCCACATTCTACCCTACTAACTCAAGAACATAGGGCTCTTCCTACTACAGTGCTGTCGTGGCGATATGTACACTGCGGCTTCGGCTCCAAACAGTGACCATCCCACATTCTGTAACTGATTCTTCTGCCGTGATAATTCTCTGATTCAAATCTTCGTTTTGGCCACCTGAGTCCATTTGGCCCTCGTCTTTTTCGAATCTTAAAACATACCTACTTACCTTTGATATACGGCCTTATCGGCTCATAAAAACTCTCTATCTTCTTATTTTCACTTTATCTTCTCATCCTTCCATGCGTTTTCGGCCGCTCGGGGGATGGCATAGGTACGTAGTTACTACTAGTACTGCAACGTGAGCAACTTCGGCCGCGGGGAAGTAGTGCTGTCCTGGAGACTATTTGTTTGCATCTCAGTCAAGTCTAGTTACTCTAGTTGAGATTATTTACGGAATACCAGCCGCGAACACCTCCCGCCAAACCACGCCTATACTTCAGTGCTCGTTTGAATGAGACAACGCCCTTTCGCTTTGTACAATGTCCCTGGTATGTCATTTTATTTTCTGGCTTGCTCATACTGTCGTAGAAGGTTTACTTAATGCACTATGGATGGCGTCAATAACTGTTATGGTCCGATACATGCATAGACTCTTGATTAACTTGTCCTCGCAGGAGTGCCATGAGAGCTTCATTGGGTATGCGGACGTCTACTGCTTAGGTCTTCGGGATTGAAAATCAATTCTTATGCCACTTCTGGCTATATCTCTGATGGGGAAGGAGCAACTGGAGGAGACCTAAGCAATCTTTTTGAGGATGTTTTGTACTTATATGTCTCCTACTGATTTTTGGACCTAACTACTAGTGGGATGGGAACATTGGGTGGCCAATGGATCTTGAGTCCACACAGTAGTTTAAGTTTTGAGACTAAGTATATATGAAGATAATGCTTTTCAAAGGCTGTATTGACTGAATATCATTCATGAAACAGCAATTTTAGAAAACATAACTGATCGCATGAGAAGAACTCTTTACCGTAAGTAGTGAAAAGTACTTTTCAACTCAACACATTCATGGTAAACACAAAAAGAAAAGTAAATGAACTGAATGTGTTGATGCCCACTGGCAGGGTCGAACTGCCGACCCCTTGCATAATCTCATGCGCAGGACTCCACGTGACCTCATAAGTACAAATGCTCTACCACTGAGCTAAGCGGGCGATACCTAGACAACGGATGACCAGTACAAGTTTCTAAAGTCGCAGAAGGAATGGTAACGGTCGAAAACGGATCAAAACTGCCTGTTGTGAGACCATGTTTAGAGCATTCATAAACCACCAAAGTGATCGGAAGATGCAGCGGAAGTACGAGGAGGAGCATGTTTTAAAACGGTTGACGAAATGAACCGGACTAGTGCAATCACTTCCTGGGGCAGATAAACATTATTTTCGGGGTGAATAAGATCTCGAAGGAGAACTCGGAGGTCTTGGCCTCTCTTTCGGCTCACGGATCTAAGCACCGCTATAGTGAGCTCGTCCAGACCGGGGAGACGATGATGTACGAAGACACATCCGGTAGCCTCTCGGATCCGGCGTGTTAATACTTGGTCCACTTGGTCCCAACAGTACCCCAATCCAGCTTGTCTCATTCTCAGTCTGACTCACACCTCAACAGGCCACAACCCTTCACCCAAACTGAAATCAAAGCACCATGGGAGCATCGGCTGCCCCGGCGTTCGCTTGGACCGTGCCGAGTATTTCACTTCCTTCCTTCGAGGAAACGAACCGAGCTAATGATTGCTACCACAATTCCATAACGGTCCACACTTCACTAGACCACTACCAGACCTGTGACCGCACCCCGTCTGACATGTATGAGTGTTGCGTTGTGAGGTGTTGCGCTGTGTCGTGATGCTGAAACTCGAGGTGCTTAGCGAATGTTTTGAGCCTGGTTTTGAGCTATCGGAGTTAACCTGACGCGTACGCCCATGTGTATAAAGTTCAAGTGCAACGACCACAGACATCCCACTGACCCTCCCACCACACAAACGCAAAACCATGTCCAGCCAAGTTCCAATCGCAGTGTTCGTCGGAGGTACATCTGGAATAGGACGATCTATGGCAGAGGCGTTTTGCCCAGCGCACCGATGGAAACGCACACATCGTTATCATCGGACGTAACAAAGCTGCTGCAGACCAGATGATTGCTTCTTCCCGAATCTCAGAACACCGACGCTATCCACGAATTCTTATCCACCGACGTTTCCCTGGTTTCCAACGTCACAGAACCGCTAGTGCACTCTTTAGAGCGCTTACCGCGAATAGACTGTCTCGTCCTTTCTTCAGGAATCCTAGTTTTCGCAGGAAGAAAGGAAACCAGCGAAGGCCTAGACGAGAAAATGGTGCTAAGCTACTACTCTCGATGGACCGTTCATTCATGACTTGTTTGCCTCTGCTGAGAAATTCCGAACGGGGCGCAAAAAGTTTACACGATTTTGGGAGCCGGGGCGTTTGGAGCTGGGGCAAACGCCCCGATTGAGAGAGATGACTTTGGATTTGAAGAAAAGTCATACGTTGGGCAAGATGCTTGCATCCTTCACTACGTATACTAATGTTGCATTCCAGTGGGTAAATCAGTAACGAATTGTTGAAGACGTATTGACATCGGTTATAGAAAACTCGCCAAGGAAGAGCCCACAATCGCTTTCAACCACGCCTATCCGGGTGTCGTTCGTTCTCCGATGTTCACTCCTTCAAAATGTCATTGGAAAGTCCCGTATTAATGTCGTTTATCCTGTGTTCTCGCTGATGTCTAAAACACCAGAGGTAAGGTTCACTAACCCACGCGAGTAACACACCGCTCACTTTTGTTCAGGAAGCCGGTAATATCCACCTTGATGCTTCATGAAGTCGTCACCGGGGTTCAATAGCTATGATCCAAAAGGCCAGCTCATGTCATAGTGCCAGCGGACGAGGAAACAGTGGAGATTGTATGGAAACATACGTTGGAAGTCACGGAAAGATTGCGTTAATCTTGCAGTACACTGCTGACTCGTAGAATCAAGATATATCCCTTAATAGTGTAAAATATCAAGCAGCGTACACCTTGTCACCAAGAAAGTTACTAACTTTTTGAAAAAAACACACGCAGATACATAGTTGAATCTCTGTGCCTCACATATTTCGGGAATTGTAATCGAACAAAACATCGGTAGCGTTGTTCTTGTTCAAAGAGAATTGATGCTAGCGTATGAGGGATTCTAGCGTTTGGTTACTCGTTGGAATCATCGAGAACCATCGTCTCGTGTCGTGTCTCTCACTGGTTTGTGGAGCATAGCAGGATGGGCCAAGTTCCAATTGATGAAACTATATATCTCGCATAACGGCCACAAAGCGCGTAGTTATGGAATGCCCAGGTTGCGAAGATGATTACCCATATCTGAAATCAGATAATTGTCCACTGAGTATCGAGGAACATCTCGCGCTAAGCGGAATCATGCAGCGAGGCCATTAGCAGCGTACAACTATTTCTTCCGCATGTTGATCTTGATACATAACAAGGAGAGTTTGTAGACAGGAAGACAGAAACTGTTACTGTACACTGAAAAGTGAGTCCATGGTTGCGGAAAGTAACTTGAAGGAGCAGCCCGGGCCGTGACCTAGCTTTCTCATCTCCCTTTACGTCGCCCAATGACAAAACACAGTAAAAACAACACTGGTCGTCAATATTCTCATATGCAGAATATAAAAAGCTGGATTATGGAACGAAAAAGGTTCGTGATCCTGCACTCATTGAAGATCCTGATAATTCATCGATTCACTCGCTTTTTCTACATTCTTGTTACTAAACAGCAACGCCTAGGAAATGAATCCATGCGTCGCTTTGACGCTTGTGCGCTCTGCTTAAACAGGGCTAAGAGAACCCCTGGCTTGTAACGAGGGACATCTGTTCT
>JADNRY010000906.1:0-22022 GCA_015501585.1 Rhodocollybia butyracea | reverse complement strand
GCCAACAAGGCCATCGAGCTCCACCACCATATGAGGCCAGAAACACATGAACCTGGTGTAATACACACCCTGACCGCATTAGTACCTCTTTCAGCTCGCTGAGAGTAGCACGTGTGAAAACACTATCCGCTTCTTCCCAAGAGAAAAGGGAAGGCAGTCTAACACTCAATTCCGTCAACTTGGGTAGGGTTACACACTTCCAGGCCCCATCTGAAACGCCTCCACGAATCTCCAAGGATACAAGGGAGGACTGATGAGGGATTTGATTATCATCGGGTTTCCCTGTGGATATGAAAGATTTGAGGTGTAAGGATTCCAAATGTGGGCACATGTGGAGTAGCTTGGCGAGAGATACACCACTGTAGGAGCGAACCTCCAAGGCCTTCAAGTGCCTACTCGCTATGACATCTATATATGACTCCGAGAGCTTGGTTAGTTTCAGTTTCTGGAGAGGAGGGCGACACTCCAAGATTGCATTCTGGATAGAATCTAGTCCATCACATTCAAACACCAGATCTTCAAGAAGAGGAAATTTTGTAGGGGAAGGTTTAAAAGAGAAGAGGTTGCCAATCATCTGTAGAGACCCGGGGCCAAAAATCAATTTAGCCTGTCTCCATCTGTGAGCGCGCGCTACCAGCATGGTAATGACAGCTGGAGGACTTTCAACGCCTTGTAAATCAATACTGGTGCTCATAGGCACCGAGACTCCCGATCGCAATATACATTCAGTCAGAAATGCAGACACTTGCGGGATGGGTGCCGCATCAGAAGAGTCATAATGAACTGTTATTGTGGACCAGAAGGCAGAGCATGAAAGAGCCGCATCACGCCACCAAAAGCAGGCCCAGGTGAGCGGAAAGATACGCCCAGATAGCTTGTGACCACTCCAGGAGGAGTGGAGAATTCCAGGATCAAGGGTTAACGCTAGGACTGACTGAAAGATTTGTGTCAACACGTCTGAGGGAAGGGTTCGAATGGGCGCCAACAGAGATTCCTGCAGCTCCAGGACCCGAGAAATTTGGCTACGAATGGTACTGTCCGAGCATGTTTGCAAGTCGCTTCGGGTTTGAGCGATCAGAGCATGTAGCCTATCCCGGGCAACAGGAGAGTCAGGAATATCATTATGGCGGCTTTTTTGCGAGGAATTCTGTGTAGAGTGCCTGGTAGGCAGATTCGAGGGGAGAGTACGTCGGAAAGATGCGAGGAAGTCAAGCCTTTGGAGTCCAACTTATGAGGTGGAATGTTTGGCCTCGGACGTGCTCGTGCCACTGGTTTCCAAGCGGTTGTTTATGTGTCCGCTTTGAAGGGAGTATGGTTCGTTTGACCTGCTTGACCAGCGTACGGATCCCCATGGTGACGGATGGACACTAGAAGGAAGTACCGGCCCCGGTTTGCTTCACTAGTGGGTCACATGGTTTTCTTCTCATCGTTTCGTGGACCGTTTGTTCAACTTGGGAATTATCACTCCCGCGATCTATATATAAGTCGCGTCGCTTTGCGACGTCCTCCACCTAGTAGCACTGAGAATGCTCTTCAGCGTGATATATTGTAGTATGTACATACCAATAGCACCACCCTGGTGGGGAGTTGTTATATCGTAAGGTTCAATCTCTGTCAGACTCGAATAGCGAGTGTGGGAGTCTCGTTCTCCGGTACTCCAGTCACTAAGATCATCTTTTGATTCAATGTGCACAGAAACGTCTATTGCACTTGATAAGAGGTATGGCTGAAGCGTTCTGATTGCCTTATATATCCCCCAATCATTGGGTCTCGATCTACTTGAGCTTGTAAGCTGGTGAAATATCTGGTGATGGAGGATGAATAGATTTGGCCACCGATATGGACTTCAAGAAGTTGTCGAATGATTCGAGAGTCGAGAATACAGAGATAATTCGGATAGTCTTCGGGGAGAGAAAATGAACATTTGCAAGCTGAAAGGACGCCATATGGTCGACTTTCATAAATTTCCCTTCAGAATGATAGATATTTCACCTGGGACGCGTTTCCACAGGGTGTCCAGGTGCATTTACAGACTACAAGCGGTCTGCGTAGAAGCATTAATTGTTATGAAGAGAATCGAAGCATAAATGAACGCAAGTACTTTATCGAACTTCGAGGATCCCGCTAATGGCTGCTGTCTACGCCCAATGTGCACGGAGGATGCTACCTCCTGATACTAGGAAATCTTGTCTTATCAAGGTGCATGCAAGAGTATGTATCATACCTCTAAGGAACCTTCATCTCCCATGTTAAACTCCTGGCCGTGCTCAGCCCAGTTATAATCCCAGAGACATTTTCCTCGATAAAGTATCTTTTTGCTTCAGTCAGACGTAATTACATGTTACAGACCCGACTTCCAACCCCATTCTCCGAATATCAATGTCTTCTCGCGTCTTTTAACCGATCTCCAAGAAACTCTACCAAATTCAGATTCTTCACGCATCATTTGAAAAAGCACCCATAAGCACACGAGTGAGATCAGGCGCTGTGACGTCACGCGCTGTTCGTAAGTCCTTGTTTGCGAACATCTTCATCGTTTTTTTTGTCCGACCACGGCGTGCAAAGAGAAGTCTTTGCTTGAAGGAAATACTTCGTGCATGTGCAAACTATCTATATCAGATCTCAAACCCAGACTTTCCATAACTTTTCGCTGTGAGTACATTTTCCAGTTGTTTTGCTGTCGACTTATCTCGTTATACCCAGTATTTCCATGTCGGCGAGAGAAATAGGTGCGTTGTGTATTCAGCGCAGTTGATTCTCTTAAAGCAGCTAATTGTCGATAGATCCTGCCTCAGTAGCGGCTCGCAGTGACTCGAACAGCTATTCATCGACATCACCCATATGCGGCCTACCATCCGAGATCCTGAGCAATATATTTCTATCACTGAAGGATATCGATCCACCTTGGGTGTATCATGAGTCAGAAACAGAGAAAAAAAAGTATTTGGGCTTTATACAAGTGCGCTTTCTAACGCTATAGTTTTTGTAAAAATCACTCACCGTCATGCAGGTCACTTTTGTTTGCCAACGCTTCCGTGAAACCGCAATTGCTACTCCTCGTCTATGGTCCCACATCGCTTTTGAACTTGGTCCTGAGTGGATGATCACCATGATGGAACGAGCCATGGTTGCACCTATCTTCCTGTGGGCTCATTGTCGTGACGACTCGTCCAGAATAGGCCCCGAAGTCAAGGCTTATGTCCCTAAACACATATTTCATCTCCAGGAACTCACTCTATCGGGTCCAGAAGACGAAGTCACATATCTGTCGTCCTGTTTGACCGAACCCGCACCGATGCTGGAGCTTCTCAGTCTCAGAGCACAGACATTTGGATTTTATTCGCCGGAACCCCCCATCCCGATACCTCCCATACTCTTTGATGGACAAACTCCTAGGCTGTCTCGTCTCACATTGAATCACTGTATTATATCCTGGGACTGTCCGAACTTGAAGTCACTCACCTCGCTCCGACTTTCACTTAAGCCGTTTAAGGCATACGGTACCACAGAGTTTTCTACCATCCATGTCCCAACTTCTCGACATAATCGACCAGAATCCCCTTCTGACGATTCTCAGCCTCGAATACTGTCTCCCATATTTGGATTCTCCCGTATTCCCTCTCCCTTCTCCTACTCGTGTCGGAAAGCTTGTACATCTTGCTGACTTCACGCTAGCTGGTCGAGTTTTAGACTGTGTCCAGGTCCTCGAATGTCTATCCGTTCCTGTAACAGCCTCGATTCACATATCTTGCCACGCATGGAATAGAACTGACCCGAGTATTCGAGATGGAAAGGAAGCCTGTGATCTTCTTCCTTCGCTTACCCGACATCTTTCTCCTCTCAAGAACGAGGCCGGTTCACATGGTCCTTTCACCAAGCTTTACATTTTACCTCATGACTCGTTCACCAAGCCCGGCTCCGTTAATGTTTGCCTCGAGGGAAGCATCGAAGGCTCACCGATAAGCTGGGACTTGAGTCTCCCGGTTGCGTTCCCTTCAGTATGGAACTATATCCAGACGCTGAATGCCGTGTTTGATGCTCTTCCTTGTACGAAGGGCATAAAGGAACTATCGCTGGTGTATTGCGAATTTGCATACCACGAGATTATCGCCCTATTCCGCAACATGCAGAATGTCGATACGCTCTCAATATCCAATATCGGTGATCAAACGCTAGATCCCATAGCCGTCGCACTGGACAGCATGACGTTTGACGAGAATGGCACTCTAGTTTTTTTTCCCGTGTTTGAAAGACGTCTCGGTATACAGCGGCAATTCGACGTTCTTTCCTAAACTGCAGAAGTGTCTGGGTAATCGAAAGCAGAGAGGAAGCGAGTTGGAAAAGATAGAATTTAGAGGATGTACTGTGACTGCCTTTCAGGTGGATACGTTCCGGGACGTGGTGAAAGCGGTGTATTGGGATGAAGTGGAACAACCGGTAACATAATCGGGTGGGTAGACTCCAGAGGCGGAGGCTTTGTAGTTGTGCTTTTTTTTCATTTGTCTAATTGCTCATACCTCATGTTGTAGGATGGGTGTACTTTCTTGAGACATTGCTGGATTCTTCTCGTACGAAACAATCATATCTTGGTACCCTTAATATCATTTGATACCATTTGATTCTATGTACAGTTTTACGTTCACGAATGCGTCCAGGCAAAATGCTTCGACTTTGTACTACTGAATACCTCCTTTTGTTCTTCCTGAACCACCTTTCGGGGTACAACGAGAAGCAATTACTGTTTGCAAGTTGAATGGGATAGTTTAAATTTCATATTTGGTGCTTCGGGACAGGTAGGTGCACTTCTCGACTCAATCCGTTCAACGCAAGTGACGAGAGACGCCTATAGCATTCAAATATCGTTCCGTTTGCAGATGCGGTTCATTTCCTTGAACAGATTGCTTTTAGCTGCTACTTGCAGCTGGTTTGAAGTGCGCTCGTGCATAAAGTTATAGTGTCAGTGGATGAATGTATCTTGAAAATAAGTAAGATGGAGTGTTCTAGATTTTTTTCCAAAAAGAGTACTTCGCTATAATGATAGCCACTGGATTAAGCTCACCATAAGTGAACTTGAATATGGAAAATACCTAAGGTAGTTATATGGAACGGAATCCTACAAGTTGTCTTCAAGTATCAAAAACACAGCGAACGATGCCAAAACAATCAATCTACGCAATCATCACCATCATGTAAGATATAGTTTCTTCCATTCCTCCACTGGCAAGCGAGCAACAAAACACCCCTCGGGTTTGGCTGGCAAACCCTCGAAAAACTGCTCCAACGTTGCGAGCAGAGCCCCGGGCCATCGAGCTCCACCACCATATGAGGCCGGAAACAGTTTGACATGCTGTAATGCACACCCTGACCGCATTAGTACCTCTTTCAGCTCGCTAAGGGTAGCACGGGTGCTAATGCTATCTGCTTCTTCCCAAGAGAAAAGGGAAGGCAATCTAATACGCAGATCGGTCAACTTGGGTAGTGTAACACACTCCCAGGGCCCATTCGCAACGCCTCCACGAATCTCCAAGGACAAGGACAAGGACAAGAGGAAGGACTGGCAAGGGCGATTAGTATCAGGATAGCCTGTGGATTCAAAAGATCTGAGCTCCAAGAACTCCAAACAAGGGCACATGCGGAGTAACTTGGCGAGAGATACCCCACTGTAGGAACCCACTTCCAATACCTTCAAGTTTCTACTCGCTATGACATGTGCATATGACTCCGAGAGCTGTGTTAGTTTCAGTCTCCGGAGAGGAGGACGACGCTCCAAGATTGGATTCTTGATAGAATCTAGTCCATCACATTCAAATACCAGATCTTCTAGAAGAGGAAATTTTGTACGGAAGAGGTTGCCAATCAGTTGTAGAGACCCTGGGCCAAAGATCAATTTAGCGTGTCTCCATCTGTGAGCGCGCGCTACCAACATGGCAATGATGGTTGGAGGACTCCCAACTCCCCGCAAACCAATATTGACGCTCATAGGCACCGAGATGCCCGATCGCCAGATGCATTGAGTCAGAATTACAAATGCCTGAGTGGTGTGTACAGCATGCGAAGAATCGTAATGAATCGTTATTGTGGACCAGAAGGTAGAGCATGAAAGAGCCGCGTTACGCCACCAAAAAGGTGAGCGGAAAGATACGCCCAGATAGCTTGGTAGGCCTCCAGGAGAGGTAGCGAATACCATGAGTTGACGCAAGGACTGATCGAAAGATTTCTGTCAACACCTCTGAGGGAAGGGTTCGAATGGGAGCCAACAGAGATTCCTGAAGTTCCAGGACCCGAGAAATTAGGTTATGGATGGTACTCTCCGAGCATGTTTGCAGGTCGCTTCGGGTCTGAGCGATCAGAGCATGCAGCCTATCCGGGCAACAGGAGAGTCAGGAATATCGTTTTGGCGGCTCTTGGCGAGGAATTCCGCGTAGAGTGCCTGGTATGCAGATTCGAGGGGAGAGTAGGCTGTTGAGTAGGTTGCTGAGTAGGTTGGAGGGAGGGAGTAGGTTGGAGGGTGGGTTGGAGGGTGGGTTGGAGAATGCGAGGATGTCAAGCCTTTGGGGTCCAACTTATACGGTGGAACTTGGCCTCGGACGTGATGGTGCCACTGGTTGCAAGCGGTTGTTTATGTGTCCGCTTTGAGGGGAGTATGGTGCGTTTGACCAGTTTGACCAGCGCATGGATCCCCATGGTGATGGATGGACACTGGAAAGAAGTACCGCCCCCGGTCGCCTCACTATCGGGTCACATGGTTTTCTTCTCATCGTTTCGTGGACCGTTCGTTCAACTGGTAGTTGTCACTCCCACGATCTATTTATAAGTCGCGTCGCTTTGCAAGTAAAATAGGTTAGTAGGAAAAAAAGGACGTGCTCCAACTAGCAGAGCTGAGAGTGTTCTTCAGCGATGAACGCAACCAAGATAATGTACTCACCAATATCACTAGCCCAGGCATTATATCATAAGTTCCTCAGTCAGTAGTCCTCTTTTGAATCGATGTTCACGGAAACGTCGTTAAGAGGGTTGGCTGAAGCACTCTTTATTGTATTATACGTCTCTCAATCGTTTTACATCAATCTACTTTCAGCTTGTAAGCCAGGGCGATATCTGTTGAGGGAGTGTGAATAGGTTTAGCCACTGGTGCAGACTTGAAGTTGATGAATGATTCCGAAATCAAGAATACTCGGACAGTCTTCGAGGGAGGGGATATGGTAAATTTTTCTCGGAGCCCATGATTCAGCATTATCATTATGAAGAGAATCAAAGCCCACATTAGCGCAGGTACTTTATTGAACGTCGAGGATAAGGGATGCTCCTGATACTAGGAAATCTTGTCATACAGAGGTGAATGCAGGAGTACGGATCATACCCCTGAAGAACCTTCATTTCCAACGCGCTAGCCACAAGTTAGGATCCCGCCCAAGCGCACCCTGGTGCTCCAGTTATAAAATTCCCTCGTCGACTTATTCCTCCCGCCAAATCACGTCCCTTTGCTCAGTCAGACTGTCGACTCGTAATTACACGTTGCAGACCTGCCTTCCAACATCATGCCTCGAAAATCAATGTCTCTCGCGTCTCATATACATAGCCGATCTTCAAGAGTTTCATCGATTTCTCTAAGCAGTTAGGACGCGTCAGCGGATGAACGAATGTTGGATTCCAGAGTTCGAATGGCCTGCGTGGGGTTCGAATCAACGGGCTAGAGTGCATTATTGTACCGGGAACTCTCCGACCATGTTTCCAGGTCCCTTCGATAGCTCGGGCATAGGGGAGTCTGGATTATCGGTGCGGCGGCTTTTAGCGAGGAATTCTGTGTGAAGTGCCTGGTAGGAAGGTTCGAGGGAAGAGTATGCCAGAGAATGTGAGGAAGTCAAGGTTCCAGAGCACAACCAACTAGCATGCGGTTGAACGTTGGCTTCGGACATGGTGGTTGTAAGCAACGCGCACGCGGGACACGTGGTTCACGTTGCCCCGCCAAGTAGTAGCAACATCATTACTTCCAACTAAAATGCGAATACTCATGCACGTTAGTTGGTCAAACAAAGAGTGTCTTAGTTTTGAATTTACTCAATGAGATAAATTCTATATTTAACGGTACTTATCCGTAAAGAGATACATGATCAGATACATAATCCTTCCAATCCTGCAGTGGCTGGTCCCCAATGAATCGCCCTTCAGCTTTCACCAGCAAATCCCCGAAAAAGTACTCCACCATTTCGAGTACAGACTCGGGCCATATACCATGATCTTCCCCATCGTAATCTTCCGCGTGTGTTATCAGTTTGACACACTGTAATGCGCACTCTGACCGCTGTACTACCTCTTTCAGCTCACCAAGAGAAGTGACAGCTGCAGAAGCTGATTCCCAGCGACCACAATCAACGAGGCCAAGCAGTGTAGCATGCAGTTTGGTCAACTTGGGGAGCGTAACACCGGCCCAGGCCCCATTATCGATGGAACCGATCTCCAGGTTCAAAAGTGAGGATTGACAGGGGATTTGTTGAGCATCAGGGTTCCCTCTGAAATAGAACGATTCGAGTGTCAAGGACTCTAAACGAGTGAACATGAGAAGTAATCTAGCAAGAGATACACCATAGTAGCGGTGTAGGGTCAAGACCTTCAAGTTTTGACCCGCTATGAGATCGATGTACGACTCTGAGAGGCTCCATAAAACACAGTTTCTGGAGAGGAGGATGACACTCCAAGATTGGATTCGGACTGGATCTATCCAATAATCATCACATTGAAACTGACAGATTTTCAAGAAGAGGAAACCGTGTAGAGGAGGGTTTGAAAGGGAACATGCTGTGAAACTGTTGTGGGGACACAAAGAACAAAGAAGCCTCCCTCCATCTGTGAGCGCGTGCTACCAACATGGCAACGACAGCTGGAGCGCTCCCATACCCTCTTGAAGAAAGATAAATATTCATAGGCACCGAATCTCCAGATCGCAAAATACATTCGCACAGAAATGCACTCACTTCAGGACTGGGTTGCACATCCAAGCCATAGTTAAATGTTATCCCGGACCAGAAGGCTGAGTGTGAAAGAGACTCGTCTCGCCATCGAAAGCAGATCCAGGTGAGCGGATAAATACGCCCAGATAGCTTGGTAGACCTCCAGGTTTTCCAGGAGTAGGTAATACCAGGTTCACTGGATGTCTCAATGACTAGTTGAAAGATATCTATCAAAATATCCGAGGAAGGTTCGAATGGGAGCCAACAGAGACTCCTGCAGTTCCAGGACCCTCGAAATCTGGCTACGAGTCGTACTCTCCAGGCATGTTCCCAGATCACTTCGGGTCTGAGTGATTAGAACACGTAGCCTATCTCGAGCAGCAGGAGAGTCGGGAATTCTGTGGAAAGTATCTGATAGGCAGATTCGAACGAAGAGCATGTCGGAGAGTGCAAAGAAGCCGAGCTTCTGGAGTCCAACGGACTATGCGGTGGGACATTGACTTCGGACATGGTGGTTGTGAAGCACAAGGCTCACGTGGCTCCGCTAAGTATACCCCCAACAAAATGTAGATCGCACCCGATAACTGATACGAGTATTCCGACCAGAGTCGGCTCGCATTACTAAGATTCCCGCAGTGCTTCAGAAAAAAGAAAAAGGTCTCAAAAAATATCTCTATAATACACCATAGCCACCAGATTAAACACGCCATAACAGAATTTGAACATGGAGAATATATTGAGAATATACAAGGTAGAAATGAAATCCTACAAGTTGTCTTCAAATTGGTCTTCAAGTATCAAATTGCAGCGAACATTTAGTCATGACTCGTCCCTACTAGACTAGACAGACAGACTCGTTACAAACTGACGAATCAGTGACGATCAATACAGATATGTGTACAGAACGAATAAAACAATCAAATTGGGCAAGCATCGCCATCACTCAAGATACTGTTCCTTCCATTCCTGCAATGGCATGTCAATAACAAAACACCCCTCAGCTTCGGCTGGCAACTCCTCAAAAAATTTTACCACCATTGCAACTACAGCTATGGCCATCCAAAACTCCAATATGAGGATGGAAACAGATTGACATGTTGTAATGTACATCCTGACCGCTTTAGTACCTCTTTCAACTCATTGAGGGAAGCCTGAACGTCAAGTTCAACAGCTTCTTCCAATGGTTCTTCCGGATGCCCAAGCTTAGGCAGCCTAACACGCAGTTGAGTCAACTTGGGCAGTGTAACATACTTCCAGGGCCCATTTACTATGTCTCCATGAATCTCCAAGGACAACAGGGAAGAATGACAAGGAATTTGATTAGCATCAGGGTTCCCTATGGATTTGAAAGAGCTGAGGTCCAAGAACTCCAAACAAGGACACACGTGGAGTAGCCTGGCAAGAGATACCCCAATGTAGCAGCCAACCTCCAAGACCTTCAAGTTTCTGCTCGCTATGACATCTGTATGTGACTCTGAGAGCTGTGTTAGTTTCAGTCTTTGGAGGGAGGGCGACACTCCAAGATTGGATTCTGGAGAGAAGAATCTAGTTCAACTTCATCATAGTCAAATGTCAGATCTGCAAGAAGAGGAAATTTTGTAGGGAGGATTCGAAAGGGAAGAGATTATCGATCAGTTTTAGAGACCCGAATCTCAATTCAGCTTGTCTCCATCTGTGAGCCCGCGCTACCAACATGGTCATGAACATGTTAATGACAGCTGGAGGACTTTCATCTCCTCGTAAGGAGATTTTGACAGTCATAGGTACCGAGACTCCCGATCGCAAGATGCATTCAGTCAGAAATGCAAACACTTCAGTGGTGGGTACCGCATGGAGAGAGTCATAATGAACCGTTGTATGGGACCAGAAGGCAGAGTGTGATAGAGCCTGATCTCGCCACCAAAAGCAGACCCAGGTGAGTGGGAAGATACCCCCAAATAGCTTGGTAGCGTGCCAGGATAAGTAGCCAATACCATCAAAGTTATTTAACTCGAGGACTGATTGAATGATTTCTGTCAACACGTCTGAGGGTAGGGTTCGAATGGGAGCCAACAGAGATTCCTGCAGTTTCAGGACCCGAGAAATTTGGCTACGAATGGTATTCTCCGAGCATGTTTGCAGGTCGCTTAGGTCTGAGCGATCTGAGCACGTAACCTATCTCGAGCAACAGGAGAGTCGGAATATCGTTGTGGCGGCTCTTGGCAAAGAGTTCTGTGTAGAGTGCCTGGTATGCAGACTCGAGGGGAGAGTAGGTCGGATAATGTGAGGAAGTCAAGCCTTTGGAGTCCAACCTATGCGGTGGAACGTTGGCCTCAGACGTGATGGCGCCACTGGTTGCAAGCGGTTGTTTATGGGTTCGCTTTGAGGGTAGTATGTGCGCTTGACCTGCTTGACCAGCGCGCGGATCCCCATGGTGATGGATGGACACTGGAAGGAAGTACCGGCCCCGGTTGCTTCACTAGCGGTCACATGATTTTCTTCTCGTTCGTTCAACTTGGGAGTTATCACTCTCACGATCGGTGTACATGTCGCATGCCTTTGTGAGTCAAATATTTTAAAGGCGTGCCCCGACTAGTAGAGTTGAGAGTGGTCTTCAGCGATGGACCCGGACCAAGAAGGCAGAGTACGAAACAGCGGCCTCATCTAGGCACCAAAAGCTGAGTAAGAGCATACGCCCAGATAGGTTAGCGGGATACTTCCTGGATTGCTAGTGGTAGGTAGTACCAGGTTGAATGGATGTCTCTATGGTTAATTGAAAGATTTCTATCAAATTATCAAAACATCCGAGGGAGTTCAAATGGGAGCCAACAGAGATTCCTGCCGTGTCACCTCATTTCAGGACCTTTGAAATCTGGTTATGAGCGGTCCTCTCAGGCATATTTGCATATCGCTTTGCGTCTGAGCGATTATAAAACGTGTAACTTAGCTCAACGGAAAGTTGGGAATATCATTGTGGCGGCCTTTGGTGGGGAATTCTGTGTAGAGTGCCTGTTAGGTAGATTCGTGGTCGGAAACCCAAGTTTCCACGGTACAGCGGACTGGTATGCGGTGGAACATTGGCTTCGGACATACTTAGTGGTTGCAAGCGACGTGATGCCCCACTAACAAGATTCCCCAATTTGTTACTTCCAACTATATGCGAATCCCAGAATCATAGGTAAAACTCATCAACGTCACCTAAACTAATCTGAGTGACCGAGTCTCTTGGCTTTTGACTTTGGTCAATGATATGAATTTATTCAATAGTATCCAGAAACAGATAAATATTCCTTCCAATCCTGCAGTGCAGGTCCCCAACGAAACACCTTTCAGGTTTGACCAACAAATCTTCGAAAAACTGCTCCACTATTTCGAGTACAGACTTGGCCATGTACCATGATATTCCTCATAATCTTCTGCGCGCGTTATCAGCTTGACACGCTGTAATACACAATCTGACTGCTTTACTACCTCTTTCAGCTTGCCAAGAGAAGTGCCAGCTTCAGAATCTGCTTCCCAGCGATCATAATTAACAAGGCCAAGCAGTGCAACATCGAGTGTGGTCAACTTGGGAGCGTAACACAGTCCCAGGCCCCGATATCGATGTAACCAGCCCTACCGATTTTCAAGTTCAAAAGTGAGGATCGACAGGGATTTGTTGAGCACCAGGCTTCCCTTTGAAATAGAAAGATCCGAGTGTCAAGGACTCCAAACAAGGGAACACGTGGAGTAATCTGGCAAGAGATACGCCATAATAGCGGTCGAGTTCCAAGACCTTCAAGTTTCGACTGGCTATGACATCTGCATATGACTCGGAGAGCTTCGATAAATACAGTTTCTGGAGAGGAGGGTGACACTCCAGGACTGGATTCCGGACAGAATATATCTTGTCATCATAGCATTGAACTGACAGATCTTCGAGAAGAGGAAAATGTGCAGTAGAGGAGAGTTTGAAGGGGAACATGATGTCAATACTGTACAGGTCTTCAGATGACAATGCAACCTGTCTCCATCTATGAGCCTGTGACACCAACATTGTAACGATAGCTGGAGGACTTTGACCCAGTTGTAAAGATATGGAAATCTTAATACTCATAGGTGCTGACACTCCCGATCGGAGAATGCATTCATTCAGAAATGCAGTCACTTCAGTACTGGGTGGCGTAATAGAGTGACCAGAAGGCTGAGTATGAAAAAGCGTTGTCTCGCCACCAAAAGCAGATCCAAGTGAGTGGAAAAATAAACCCAGAGAGTTTGAAGGGACGCTTCCAGTATTTCGAAGGTGCGTAGGTGATACCAGGTTCATCGGATGTCTCGATGACTAGTTGAAAGATATTTATCAAAACGTCCGAGGGAAGGGTTCGAATGGGAACCAACAGAGATTCCTGCAGTTCCAGGACCCTCAAAATTTGGTTATGAGTGGTACTCTCTGAGCATGTTTGCAGATCGCTTCGGGTCTGAGAGATTAAAGCGCGTAGCCTATCTCGGGCGACAGGAGAGGAGGGAATATTGTTGTGGCGGCTTTTGGCGAGGAATTCTGTGTAGAGTGTCTGATAGGCAGATTCAAAGGAAGAGCACCTCTGAGAAAGCGCGGAAGTCGATCTTTTGCTGTACATCTGATTATGCACTTGGATTTTGGCTTTGGACATGTTGCAAGCATTGCAAGCAGAAAATCAAAAATTTAAGATAAAACGCGAGCGGGTCACATGACTTTATTCCGGCGGGCCGTTTGTCGCGCGTTCGATAGCATTGATCTCCAGCCCAGTTAAACTTGGTATTTACTAGCATCACCCTGCAGAAGTAATAAACTTAGTTGCTGTTTGTGAAGCAAATGTACTGGTAGCTACCTGTATATACTATAAGTACGTCCTGAGTAAAGTGAAACTGATGTGTACTTGTTCGGTCTCACCTCAGTTGTTTGTGAAGCAAATGAGGAGCCTAGGCGCTGAGGTAGATACGAACTGTACAGTATGACAGAGTAAACATTATCAGTACAAAAATTTAAAAGGAATGGCCAAAGCGGCGCATATCTGCCCCAGTATGCACGTATGGAATGCTCTCCAATGCATTCATGTCATATAATTCGAAAAATCACTGTGCCTCACCATCTTAATAGAAACCTATGTCGTCGGGCCTCCAGTGTTCTTGCAATACGTTGGTAAGCCGCCTGACTTTGGGTTCCAGAGAAATTGATATCAGCGTTGGAGACATACCAGATCTAAACAATGACTCTAGCACCACTTGGAACCTGTTAAGCTAAGGAGGTTCGAGAAACGCGTTCGAATTCCCTCGAATATCTATGGATACTGCCACTGTATGGCACTCCTCACAAGACGGTCATTTCCTCCGGTTTCCAGACGCTGGCGCTCTCAGGAAACATTGATTAGAGCTTCAAAGGATTGTTCTTATTTCACTCACAATGAAGCGGGAGTTGCGGGCTTGGAGTGATCTCGATAAGATGAGACGGTGAAGGATATTGGAAGGATATACTAGGTTCTTTTGAAAATCAGATGGGACTTACGATTGTACGATTGTAGGTAGCCGTGACATCCGCGCGGGCAAAAGAGAGTCGTAATACAAGCAATTTTAATGCGCATACTATTGGCCACTATCGGGAAAAAGGATGGTCCTCCGAGTCCTTTGATTCAACGTGTATGGAAACGCCAATCGTGCTCGATAAGAGGCGCGAGTTTCCGACCAGGCGGGTATGAATCTTCGGAATCTCCTACCCATTCTATGAGATACAATGATTTTTGTTGCGTGTGTAAATTAAGAACTCATTCAACACATCCAAGCTTCAAACTCCGAGGTCAAGTTGACTCATACAATGATAGGCCATTTAGAGTCTGTGACTCTAAGGACATTTATCCGGATATCCTAGGGAACGACACTCTAAGATTAGTAGACTCGGAAAAAAATCTATGTTGCCAGACTTATAGGACAAATATTCGAGCAGAGGAAAGCGTGTCGGGCAAGGTTTGAAAGGGAACAGGCTATCGATCGGTTGTCGAGAGGCAGACATCAGCGCAGCCTGCCTTCATCTCTTAACCTGTACTACCAACATGGCATGGAAGGGCATCGCTCTTGAGGTCTGCTAGAATGATCCCAACACTCAAGGGTGTCGAGACCCCCGATAGCAAAATGCGGTCACTTCAGCAATTGTTAGCGGATCATTCAGGTGGCAAGAAGTGAACTCTATCCGGGACCGGAAGGCTGAGTACGAGGAGACCCATGTCACCAAAAGCCGATCCAGGTGAATAAAAAGATACACCCGGATAGTTTGGTAGACTTCAGGTATGAGTAAGTAACACCATCGGATGTCTCGGAACGGGGGCGGCGGGCCAACAGAGATTCGTGCAGTTTCAGGACCCTCAAAATCTGACTCTGAGTAGTACTCTCGGAAGATCTTTGTAGATCACTTCGTGTCTGATTAATTAGAGCGCATAACCTATCTCGGGCAATGGGAGAGGTGCGAATGTTGTTGTGACGGCTCCCAGTGGCGTGGAGTTCTGTATAGAGTGCCTGGTAGGAAGATTCGAGGGGAGAGCACATCTGAGAATGTGCGAAAGCCAGGCTGTTAGAGTATAGCTGACTATGTTGTTGAGCGTTGGCCTCGGACATGGTGGTTGGAGAAAGTTGAATGCGAGGCATGGCCCTAGCGAATCACATGATTTATTATACCCTCATCTTTCCGAACTCGAGGTAGTAGTAGTACTAATGATCTTGGCGCGTTTAGCGCATTAAGTATAATAGATGATTGTACATTGATCTCCATTCCGTCTCCTAGACATGATATTCACGAGCACCACTCGCATCGGATGATCGAAAAACATCTGCACTTCCAGCGTACGGTAAAATGTATTTTTACTAGTAGGTTACGTGCTATTAATGGGTTACATATCCACTTAGTTTCCCGGTTTTGAATATTCCCTAGTCAAAGAGAGCCTTATAGGAGATAACGACTACATATTAAACAGAGTATACAGGAACCTGTCCAAAATTCTATGCATTACTAAAAGTGTAAGCCTCACTGGGACTCACTGGAGCTGAGCGGGTGTCTATCAAACTGCATCTATCGTCTTCCCCATATTTTCCTTCCATTCCTGCAAGGACACGTTTTCCACAAAAGACCCTTTCGCCTTTACTGGCAAGCCCTCGAAAAACTTGTCTACAATTTGGAGTGTGAGCTCCGGTTCGAGGTGCTCATAATCTTCTGCATACACGATCAGATCGACGCGCTGTAATACACACTTTGATCGCGTTACTACTTCTTTCAGCATCATAAGCCGCTTCCCAGTCTTCGTGATCGATCAGGTCAGGCAGTGTAACATCCAGTTCAGTTAACTTGGGGAACGTAACACCGGTCCAAGCCCCATTTTCGATCTTATCATAATTACCCACGTCCCCACCGATGTTCAAGGCCAAAAGGGAGGATTGACAAGTGATTTGCTTAGCATCAGCGTTCTCTCTGAATATGAAAGAGAAGAGTATCAAGGACTCGAGACAAGGGCACATATGGAGCAACCTGGCAAGAGATACACCGATGTAGCAGTCAGTTTTCAAAACCTTCAAGGTTCGACTTGCTATGACATCTGTATATGACTCCAGGAGTGTAGATAGTTCCAGTTCCTGGAGAGGTGGGTGACACTCCAAGATTGGATTCCGGACTGGGTCTATGCCGGGATCATCGTGACATTGAAACGACAGATCTTCGAGAAAAGGAAAATGCGTAGAGGGTTTGAACGGGAATATGATGTCAATCAGATGAAGAGATTGAAACGAAAATGCAGCCCGTTTCCATCTATGAGCACGCGCTATCAACATGCCAATGGTAGTGAGAGCCGGAAGACTTTCATCTCTCCGCGAAATGGAAACCGTGATATCCATGGGTACCGATGCTCCCGATCGCAAAATGCATTCATTCAGAAAAGCAGTTACTTCAGTAGTGGGTAAGGTGGCATATGAAGAGCTGGCATAAGTAACCGTGGACCAGAAGGTAGAGTTCGAGAGAGCCTCGTCTCGCCACCAGAAGCAGATCCAGGTGAGTACAAAGATACACCCGAAAAGCTTGGAGATACATGGGAGTTGTAGGTAATACCAGGCTTAGTGGATGCCTCGATGACTAGTTGAAAGATTTCTGTCAAAACCTCCGAGGGAAGGATTCGAATGGGAGCCAACAGGGATTCCTGCAGTTCTAGGACCCTCAAAATCTGGCTACAAATAGGAGTCTCGGCACACGACTGAAGATCCTTTCGTGTCTGATCGATTAGAGCGCGTAACGTAGCTCTGGCAGCAGGAGAACTGGGAATGTCGTTGTGGCGGCTTTTGGCGAGAAAATCTGTGTAGAGTTCCTGGTAGGTAGATTCGAGGGCAAAGCACGTCGGAGAATGCGTGGATTTAAAGCTTTTGGAGTCCAACGGACTGTGCTGAACGTCGTCTGACATGGTGAATCCAGATTGAGCGATACGCGGCACGTGATGGAGCGAGAGAAAAGAGCGAGCGCCTCTTTTTACATCATTCTCCGTTTGTCGACTCAATATTCGCCAGCACTACTTACCAGGCAACTTGCAGAAACTCCACGTTATCGTTCAACCTGTTATATTCGAGCTAATCAACACAATTCTTACAAATGCTATGGCTCTACGAGTTTAGGGTTTTAAATCTTCAAAGCTTCACACTTTACACTCCATCTCATCCTCGGTCCTTCACTCCGAGTTTCCACTATCTATTTTTTTTATCTATGAACATGGGTACGTTTCCTCCTGGTCTGGCATGATTAGCAAATTTTCTAATTACCATTCTTTAACTTATGCGGTCAGCGCTCTGTGCTCTATGCGGCGGCTCCTACAGCCCATTTTTGGGCGACAAAGAGTTCGACACGGAGGTCTAATGGCAAGACAAGCGGCGCCTTACCGATTATCGACCAAGACTAGTGTGATGGTATCAACGATTCTGGTTCCAACGACTCCTTTGCAGACGAGCTCTATGCTCGGGCTAGTGAGATTGGTACGATGATCAATAGCAAGTCTCTCTTTACGCTCCTCGCCGCCTTACTACCACACCCTCACCGCAAATCTTCCACTTATCATCGAATCTATCCATTTTGGTCATCCTAGCCACTCATCGATACTCATCTTCCGACTTCCTTTTCCCTTGCCATTTATCCCTCGCGGATCCGTCATTCGATTCTAATGTTGGTGCTCTTTACGACCTCCGTTCTATTATCCCATCAATCCCACAACCCGCCAAACTCGCACATCTCCTCCAGTAGCTCTCTGGGCCGTCCCCTATCCATCCCCGCAACATAACACCTCGCAAATGCCCTTGGCCAAGCATCTGCCGCAAAACCGTAGCTCTCCACGTCTCTCATTGATCGCTGATACCAAGGAGAGAGATAAGGAGAGAGAAGCAATGACATACGACGAAGGAGCAGAAGAGGGTCCTCTTAGGGATGCGTGTTATTGGTGAATGGGAACAGCCGAAGGGTGTGGATGCAATGGTTTTCGAGTGGGAGGAGACCGAGAAGGAGGGTCCATCTTGCTCCTCGCTGTACAATCACAGTTTCGTAAAAGATGTGTTGAATACTGTTCTTCATTTGAACCAGACGAACGCCAATTCGTCGTGCTGTGGGGCATTTGTTGGAACGGAGCGTTGTGAGCGCAATGATGGTTGACGATGTGGATTATGGGAACGCGACGATGGTGAGTAATGGAGGCGAACTATCGGGAGTAGGAATGGCTTGTTGGGTTAGAGGTGTGGAGGTGGTTGAGGCGTCGGGGTGATTGCGGATGTTTTTTTCTATAAACTTGTTTACTAGTTCGTTTTGTAGCTCCTCCTTTGCTGTTTGCTCCTAGATAACCGCCTTTGCTATGCCATCTCCTTCAAAACGATAAAGGATCTCTAGAAGGTCGTGGTGTTGCGCGTCAGTGTTTTGTGCTTACGCGACACCGACAGGCTCAGGACGAAACTCAACGTGTTCAAGGAACCGTGAATGATGGGAAGGCAATGCAGGTGGAATCTCCCTCAAGTATACGCATGGGTACGGATGCCAATGTCCTCACTCTTCGGGCCTTTTTCAGTGTTGTCCTACACTCTCGGTTTTCTCCTTCCGCCATGTCCTCAGACACCACCTCCTTGAACTCCTTGAACTCGACCTACCTCACCTTCCGACGTTATCTCTCGCATGCTGACAATTTACAATGCTCGAGTTGGTTCTTCGATGAGGCCGTGGGCGGTTCATGCCGGTTTGCAGACCTATGGTTCATAGAGCGGCTTATCGCGGGACTTGCTCGATTTAGCAAACCCGTGCCGTACGTCGTAGGTCTTTCGTTTGCATGCAAATGCAATCGCACGTAGTATCATTCTCTAGCTATAGTTAGCTAGTTAGGTATCTAGCACGGAATCTAATTTCTTCTCGAGCTGTGGTCCTGGATACTAATACAAGGTTGGTACAAGGCATACGTAGTCCAAAGGGAGGAAAAACTGGCCCAAAGATGTGCCGTCTGCCTTGATTTTACTGTCTGGCTGCGGGAGGGCAGATACTAGCTACTCGAGAGATAAAGCATTGGGTTTAACTATATTTGTTATTAGTTAATCCAAACAAGTGGCAAGTTGAGCGGAGAAATTGCTCTAACATGGGAGTTGGTAGGATAACGGAGTGCTCATTGGAAAGTTGATATGTATACAAAATGGTACTGATTCCCTGCCAATAGCAAGGACAACGAAAGGAAAGCAGCAACCTGTAGCGAGGTTCAGTGGTAGTGACGGTGGCGTTGCCGGATTTGTGTTGAAAGCCAATATTGGCCTCACGATTGGGATGTATGGGAGGTTTCAGAGGTAGTATCCTTATGTCCAAGGATCAAATTTGCCACAAGCGCATCAAAATGAATGATTGTTTCGAAATTGTGATTGTCTGATTGTATAGAAATGTTTGCATATCAATGATATGATGGTTATTATGAGGAGCGGCTGATTGGTAGATTACGCGGGAATCTTTGGTGCCATTGGTCAAGTAAGGTTTCAGATGCATCACAGTTAATCACCATTCATTGGTTTCGAGTTTGGAGTGTCTTTGAGATTTCCATATCTGATATTTCGGGTTCATTTCCGAGTCTATTACTGAGCAATAAACATTAAAGTGGAAGTTAAATCTCATGCAAACTCGAAACACATCATCTATGTGGAGTTTCGGGTTCATTTCCGAGCGCATTAGTGAGCATTCAAGCTTTAATGGGCAGTTAAATCTCATGATTATGCGGGTTTCAGGGAATTTGTAGGGGTATTTTCGGAAAAATTAGTGAGCATGAGTCGATAGCTGGATGTTACATGCGCTGTTGGCTTGAAACCCATCAATTAAAGCTGTGTCCTTGTCTGGGTTAGTGCGAAAATTTGTCCTTAACTCCCTGCTGCACAATCACTGCTATTTAAGCTGCACGGATTTGTTATGTCTTTCTCCAACTCAACCAACCAACAACCATTTCCACATGTCTTCTACACTCAACAACCACTCAGACTCATCCAATATTGGCTTTCCAGTCCCTGTGGATGACACTACAAACTGTCTACTCCTATTCACACAACTGTATCTTCACCCGGCCACAGCTAGGCTTTTGACACAATTTTTGACTCCTGACTCGGAGGCCACTACTGTCTAGCATCCCAACTCAAGTCCCAACTCCAGAGTAAAAGACCATGAAGGTCAGTAACTACTACCGACCTTCATAGTCTTTTACTCTGGAGTGGGGATGAATTTTCCAAGAGAGACCGGTACTATATGTTTACATTGCCTCTGGCTATTTGGTCTCTCTGAACATGGTCTTTGATAGCACAATCACGGAATTGTCAGAACATAGTTTATTGAGCATTACGACTCTGGCATAGCCTGGCAAAAGCACTCCAAGCACCTGGACAACAGAAAGAAAAGTTGGTGATGGAAATATCTGATCTCCGGAATGACCGGCAGGCTGGTGGATACCCAGACTTTCTTGAAACACAGGCTACGCTGGTTAGAGACCAACAGGTAAGCACTTTTTCTCATGATTTTCTTTTATTAGGTTTTGATTGCTTGGATTTAGTGCCTTCCAAAAGGGTTGGCATGTTTTGCCCAGGTGGACGTTTCAGCCCTTTCTTGAAGCCATGATTGACGACCTCTGTCATGATTCACGAAGCTCTTCTAGAAAGAGAAAGAGGGAATAGGGACGTCTACTCCCTCTTTCTCTTTCTAGAAGAGCTTCATGACAAGGCTTGCACAGAGGGTGATGATACTTGGCACAGGAGAATCTCTTCAGTTCTAGCAATGGGTACCACAGGATTAGTTCAGTATGCATCTGATGGGATCTATGGCACATTAAGGAAGAAGTCTCGGATCCTGTAGCTCTAGCGGATCAGTTTTGTGCACTTACCTTTTCCAACAGCTAGGACACATCTCCAGATTTTCCATAGATTGGTGATCTTCCTTCTCCATTATCCTCCACTGACCCACTGGTGGTCTTGTACCCATTCCCCTATCACTCTCTGCCTACTATACTTGGACTAAAAAAAAAAAACAAAAAGAAAACATCAGTCCAAGTCTGGTAGGCAGAGAGTGATTGGAGAATGAATAGAGACCACCAGTGAGTCACTGCGAGTCAGTGGAGGATAGAAGATTATCATTCCGTGGAAAGTCTGGGGATATGTCCCAGCTACTGGAAAAGGTACCTGCAGAAAACTGATTAGCCGGAGCTACAGGATCCAAGACGTCTTCCTTATGTTGCTGTAGTGTGCCATAGATCTCATTAGATGTATAGCTGAACTGATCCTGTATAGTGGTAACCATTGCTAAAATCTTGGCTAAAACTGAAGCAATTCTCCTATGCCAACTTGAAGTATCATCACCCTCTAGCCTTGTCATAAACCTCTTCTAGAAAGAGAAACAGGGAATAGAGGTCTTCAATTATGGCTTCAAGAAAGAACTGAACATCTGCCTGGGCAAAACTTTTGCCCAGGCAGATGTTCAGTTCGCCGGTAATACACCTCTCTGATTAGCTTCATTGTTTTTTTGAATTTCAGGGTGATCGCGTGCTTGGGCTAGTGAGATTGGTACAATGGCCTATAGCA
>JADNRY010000905.1:0-22034 GCA_015501585.1 Rhodocollybia butyracea | reverse complement strand
TAGCCTGAGATATTCCTTCCTTATTAAAGAGATGTAGTCAAACTCATGCTCACTATCTAAAACAGTGAGCCCAAGAAAGAAAGACTTGTGGTACAGCTTTCATGCTTGAGCAATGGAGCCGTCTATTGTAGCTCTCTACTGTACATTAAATTTGGCCATGTTGTAAGGGTCTAGCAATCTTGATACTGTATTACTTAGATTCATTCAAGTTCTTGTACTTATGTGCATCCTTAAGTGACTTATTTCCTGCTTGAGACTGTTAAACTTATTCAATAGTTCTGATTTCGTCATAGTATGTCTAAATAGTGCATTTAAGTCTATCACTAGTATATCAAACTTATAGATGAAGTTGTTCCTTCTTGAGTGCACTGTTTTACATAGTAAGCATGAGTTTCACTGCATCCCTTTACAAAGGAGAGGGTATTTCGGGCTACTCCTGGGATGTTTGCATGTAGTTTTGGCTTTAAGGGGAGCGAATGCACCTCCCATGAGCTTCCGGGAGATCCCCACCTGAACAGAAATTATTTTCTTCCTCTGTTCACTGTTTGGAACAGCGAGCGGAAGCACCGGCAAATGTTTCCGGTACATGCTTCCTTCCACAGCTCTCTTCATCGTTCAGCACAACCACAAAGCAATATTTTGCCCTATAATTACATAGAGGAGCTCCATAGCTGGTTATACCTTTCAAACTACTCAATACTTACAATATGTGAGCGGTAGAGATGTCCACGAGTCCGGATCCAAGTATACTTGGATCCGGAGCGCAAGTACTTGTGGCCTAAAAGGCCTGACTCGTGACCCGCGGCTGACTCGTGAGAAAACAGGTCACTGACTCGCAAGTATTACTTGCGGGTCTCACAAGTACTTGTGGATCCGCACACTAATCAAGTAGTTACAGCTATATTCACAAGTATTTACCATTATTTACTTGCATACAGTGATTGTACAGTGTATAATGCTATTAAAAACCTGTACTTTACTTGTTACACTAATTTCATACTATGGTATGAAGTAAAAATGTACTGACAGTTAGGCTTTGGATTGTAGACAGCCTACGGCAATTGGGCGCTAAAATAAGCGCTCAGTCGCTGTGAGCTGTCTACAACCTCAAACATGTGTGGCAGTACTTGATAAGTACTATAATAAATATGATACTATTAATTACTGTAAGTTTTGATCACCAACAACAAATATATGAGTTCATATTGCTTGCACAAGTCACACAAGTACTTGCAAGTCAACTGAAAATTGCAAATGTCTGACTTGTGACCCGCGCCTGACCCGTGGGAAACGGATCCTGGGATCCGCGAGTCACATACTTGCGGGTTTTCCCGCGGATCTTACCTGCGAGTACTTGTGAAGACTTGGACTCGTGGACATCTCTAGTGAGCGGTGCAATGTATAATCTACTATCGAAGTTGACCAGCATTTAAACAAAACATTTAAGTGAGAACATAGTAAACTAATATTTGAACAAACTGTGTGATTTAAACCAGACCCTTTGAACAAAGACCGCGTCAAAAATCCTCACCATTTAAACTTATGTACACTAAGCTAAACCACAACTTGGTGTACTTAGCTTATTATTTAAACACACGCCACACACAAAGCAGACTCACTGAAATTAAGATAACCTGATTAGACGGTCGATTGCTATCTTGTGGGACAAAGCCTGGGACTCTCACTATTTCACTCCAAATCCTTCAGCCTCTGAATGTAGGTTAGATCTTAGTACAGGCTGCGAGTTTCAGGGACGATCAGGAGCTCAAAAAACTCACCAATTACACATACACTTGTGCAGAGTTGCACTCTATCTGTGGAAGTCGTCAAAATTTTCAAAATGAGGTGGCTAGCTTGCCCACAACTGGCCGTGGCAAAGGGGTGGTGCTGTTGAAGGTGGTGAAAGTTGACAAGAGAAAAGCAAATAAGCAAAGGTAATAGAACTTTTCGAAGTCAGGTTACCAGCTCACAACTACACAATAAAATCAAACAATGGCTTACAATGGCCCAAACCGTTCAAAAATTCAAATGTTTAAGTATTGTTTGATTCCATTGTTCAGCCTGATGCACGTGGCTAGTCCACTGCCATTAGTGAAGTCAGTTCTACTTTGTTTGCCTTTCTCTTGTTGACCACCACCATCAGCACCACTCACCAGGTACGGGCACCAGACTAGCTACCTCATCTCAATGCACGAAGTGAGTAGCAGTTATTACTTATACTTGCTCCGTGATCATTAACTGACAAAATAGTGTCTTGAAGGGCAAGTCACAAGCAAGTCATGACTAGAGGTCAGGAGGCAGAAGCAATTGGCGAGAGTTTTAGGTAAGTATGTGCGACTCGTGAACAGCGTTAGGATGTCATATTCAGGTGCCTTCAACTCTGAATTTGGCCAGAGTCCATGTTTGAACGAAGCATTGTATTTCAAAGTTCAAAACCGTTGTTTAATTCTGGTTTAAATCATGGTGCAATTCATTCGGCTTTTGTTTAGATCCATTGCTTGAATCTTCCGATTAAAGTACTTGTTTAAATCTTTTACTTAAATCTCTTTGTTTAAATATTGAATACTATTGAAGAACTGTAAGAACTGTACAATCAGTGTGGAGCAACGTAGTAGAGCAGAGCTGTGGATTAAATACAGTCAGAGATGATTTAAACAAGTTTAAAATTACTTGGACATGACCGCCCATGATTAAAAAATATAGATCCGGATTCTTCCAAACAGTGGCTTGAGAGAGCTTGTTGGTATAATAATAACTTATGCATATTGAAGAATAATGCAATGTTGATGCGACGACTTATCGTGTCACAACTGTACATGCCCTTATGTACGAGGTCGTGTATATAAGTAGTAAGGGCATGTACAGTTATGAGGTAAGTATGTGAACGTTATAGCAACGTGAACTTTATATTACTTAAAAGCAAGGGAGCACTGGAGTTGAGCAGGAGACAGTTCGTTTGGGTTCGGGAGGCGGCATATGGTCGGGAGGCGGGATATGCGTAACGCGTGATCTCGGTGCACTAGATCTCGGTACTAGCTTTCCGGTACCCGAGAAATATCTTACAACATCAAAGTCCGCATGAAATATAGCGCTTTTATTGCGCTACTGTACAATAGCGGATCTTTATGGTAACTGCCTATGCCATCCCACCCCCCATGTCAAAGGCTACTATCTATGTCTACTGGGCGTATGAGGTGGTCTCAAGCTCAAGCAACAACACGAAAGTGTGGTTGTTGGCAGCGGGCCTGGCAGGACGGAGGCTGTGGCTATGGTGCGCAGCAGCTAATCTCGTCATCGTTTTCAACGCCAAACACAAATAAAACCAACGCCGTCTCAAGCTCAGACAGCGCTAAGATGTGGCTGTCCGGTGATGGAGGCTGTGACTGAATGGCGCAGCCGCAAGTCTCGTTGTCGTTGTCCACGCCGACAATGAGAAATAGTACTTTTGTCTGCTAAACTCGGAGAGCAGCAAGACACTTGGTATGCGCACGTATGTGGCAAATTCCAGGGGAATCGGACGGTGCTACGAGGCTGGATTACCCATAGTTTTGGATGATGGTGCCAGAAATACCTCAAAGGCTTTCTTCCACTAGATAAGTAGTTTACTGCCTCTTCCCACCGTGAGCCCACCGTATAATTCTCTGAAAATCAATCTTGACTGACGTTTATTATACTACTTGATACGTTGGGCAATTATCAGCGTCTTACACTCACGAGATATTATAGTATCTACTGTCTCTCGTTGGGACTACTGCTCAGTTGTCGCTTGGGGAGTGCTCGCGTTCTAGAAGTGAAGTTTTTCCACAGTTTTTCTCTCCATCTTTATATTCACACTACTCCTTTTCGGGCAATGATGATAGTAATTCCGCCTCTGATTCACCTTTGCCATTTGCAAAACATGATCCATTTCGTGGGACATGTTCCGATTTTCTGCACTAGTTATAGAACTACTTTGTTGTAGATCCAAAGTAAGTAAAGTATATCATCAGCCAATGGGAAGATACCCCGTCAGAGAAAACACTCTTCTGGAAACCAAGAAGCTGATGTTGCCGTGAATAGTCAAAGAGATGGAAGGATTGCGTGCGAAGTCGTCCCAAATATGTCGGAAGGCAGATGCTAGACAGAGCATCAGAATTTCTAAGATGGTAATAATCGCGCTGGATCAAGTTACAATAAGTGCTATAGACTTTACCCTGGGGAAACGTGTTGTTATACCGTCATACTTAAGGGCTGTTCAATTCTAATCGCGTTAAAAATCGCGAGTGCTCACGATTCACTCAAATGAGAGCCGACGAGTGCCACCCTGACCAACCCTGAGTAATAACAAGATGCGCCCGGACCTCCGTGCCCTCACAGTTTGGCTCGTTCTTACTTTTTGGTAGTACCCATGCCCTAAGTAATGTGTAGGGCATTCAACAGATATAAGAATGGTACAAATTAACTAAAAAGATAGTGTCCTCCTTGTACCTACAGCTTCCTAGAGCTCGATGAGTCCAGTCATGGCTTTGGCATTGCACCTGATATAAGCATCAGGTGGCATCGTCGGCCTCTCATTTGATTGAATCGTGAGCATTCGCGATTTTTGCCGCAGTTAGAATTGAACAGCCCTTTTATGCTCGTCATGTAACAAAAATATGATTGACAAGGTGCTTGCATGCAAGGTTTGACTCCTAGACTCCCCGATTTATTTTCGTAAAGCCTTATGCAATGTTTCACGCTTCAGGACGTGTGGCCAAAGCGAGTTCTAGTAAGTTAAAGTTAAAGTTAAAGTTGCTTATACTGACTGACCACAGAAAGTAATCGAGATCGGCAGATCGGACATAACACATCAGTAAGTTCCTACATCCGACTCCATCGGACGAACTCTGACATCGGAACACAACAGCGAAAAATCAGAACACAATGGAAGCCAGCTGTGGTACGATCCTTATTCTCGACTACCAATAATTCATCTGTGATTGATTTTCAGAAATAGTGAATAGAGCACATGTGGTCCTTCATAGATCTAGAGCGGGTATAAATGTATCATATTTCAGCCTGGCCTCACTCCCAACATGAATCCGGAAGCCGCTACCGATCGTACTGTGAGTCGCACATCCTCTAACAGAAGTTAGGACTCCACTCGAACGGACATATAGACCACCGAATATTTTATGGATGAAAAGTATGGCTACTCATACTTTGAGGTAGACGAAGACAACATAGTCTGGCAAACGGACGACTACGAACCGGTTCGGTAGGTCATTGTTTTCTGGTAGCCATATTTCTCATTCAGACATTAAGCAGAGGGCGGTGTGTATGACATCGATATATAATGATAAGGATTCTTATTCACTTCTTAGAACTAATGAGCCAGGACAGGCTGTGGCCAAGGGCAAAGGGATAATGAAAGAACGTCAGGCGTGTTCGTTTTCCGGATCTCCAACTGTTAACTAACTTGTGGTCAGGACCGGGGTCAGCAAGGGGCGCAACTCCAGCACCAGGTACATCTGGCCCGGCGGGCCAACCGGTGAGCTTCGTCCCACCTCAAACACCCCCAAAATTCTATATCAAGCCGGAAGCGCCTCCCATCATCGGAGGTGCCTCTGGACATGGAAGGATGTCGACTGCTCCATTTTCATCTCGTGGTAGCCAAGGTCTGACAGCTTGGTATACCAGTCAGAGTCCGAACGATATCGACGTTCCCATAGGGAGATGGGGTAATTTAAGAGAGGGTACAATTTATATCCATCGTAACATGCTGGATGGTGGCTTTCAGGTCTGGGTGTGGAAGGTGTTGGAGACAGGTCGAATGGGTTGGCAGGGAGTGGATCTGGATGGCGATACAATCATTCACCCAACAATTCCAGACCGAGGATTGCGTCTGACTCGCAATGGAAAACCTAGCTGGGTTTTGACCAATACGCTCGTAACTTACGAGTCACGCAAAATCCTACATCAAGTGAGATCTCAAAGTCGACCACGAATGCCCTCAGTTGGGCCACGGGAGGATAGGATAGGATAGCCTCACTATTTTACTCATCTGTCTGTCCGCCTTCATGAATCATGGGATGTCTTCCAATTTAAATTATGATGCATGAGTTTAGAGATGTTCACTTGAACCAGAGGTAGTGACAGTGACATGGTCCTATTTCGGAAGGAGACGACCGTATATGACTATTATTCAGGTTTGCCTGAAACCGTATTTTCAGCTTGAATTACTGTCAATTACTGTAAATCTATTCCAATAAATACCCCGCATGTGAGCGGGTCGTGCGTCAGTGAAGCTGTAAGTTCGATGTTCAGGTGAATAGGTTTTTCCAAAAACCATGGCCGTCGGGGGAGAGTGACACGTGAATCCCGATATCGGTACGAAAAATAGACGCGCTCCGCAAAACTAATACACCTTACAAGTTAGTCTACTGGTTGAGAAAATATTTAGATGGACGCCGTGGTTAGCAGTCATTATTAAGGTTAGCGAATGTACGTGTATCTTCAGGAAAGAAACCTGGCTAAAGAATAAAACCAGCGCTGGCCGGGACGACTCGATGTCGTTCTGTCCATCTGCAATATTACGGTTGGGTACGAGACTAGTGTTGACATATCGTTCGGACTCAGATAGCCAGCAAGTCGTTTCAGTCCGAGATAAACTTCCTCAATATTGATTCACCATCAGTCAAGGCGGCCAAACAACTGCCTACGGTGGCTTGCAGGGCCGTTTAGGCTTGCCCAGGTCTTCTTACCCAATATGCTGAGAGTTCTAGTAGGTCTGTCGCCTTCCTCACGAGTATTTGTTCACCTCAAGTCTATAGTGCTTCGGTCCATGGATGGACGAGTCGGAATGGAGATACTTATACTAGTCTCATCACCTAATACATATGTCGTGTACTGTCGTGTACCTTCCTCCACCGCGCGTGCCGGGTGCGTATGAGGCGCGATAATCACTTTGGATGTCACGATCCTCTTCTTTTCCCAGCCCTTTTCGTCAACAGCAGCTCGATGATCTAGCTCTTATTAAAAGTCCATCGCCAGATCCTCAGTACACGTTTCATTGTATTTGGGTGATCCCAACTGCTCATCATTTCATTGAACTACCTTCGAGCGGCATATGTTCGGGTTTGGGTACGCTTGAGGCATTAGCGAACAACGTTCTCGAACATATGCCCTCCGCCTACGCCCAGAGTGACGAGTATCTTATTTTAGGGTCTACTCAAATCAAACGCCTACTGGTTACATCTCCCAGCTTCTCGAGAAGAGTTTTCTTCGAGTCGCGTGCCTGCGACGGCAAATACTCGAGTTGAACGTTCGTAATCACTGGTTAGGCCCTAAACAAGGAAGAATCAATTGTGCCAAAGCTCGCAGAATTGATATCATTGGAGCTTTCACGGAGGATCTGGATCATCTCGACCTGCTCTTTTATGCTGATATTCCGGTTCGGTTTGTTCGTGCTGTCTCTAAGACACCCACAAAGTCATATCAGTAACAGCGAATATTTTCGGCAGCCTTTTATCCTTCCGGTCATGCTATAGACTGTAGGATACAACTGTAAGTATGGCGTATACTTACACGTGCTCTTACACTGCCACCGTCCTTTTATATCTACGTTTCGTTATCCTTCTTCTAGAGAGTATCCCCACCATGATCGTTGTTCTTATTCTTGTTTAGTCGTCTTCTTTGTTTCTCTGCCGCTCGTAGCACACTGTGTCTCGCCGGAGAATAAACCGTGGTTCTGTCAATATCGTGTGACCATTTTGGAGTGTCTGTCGATACGAAACGACAGCCTTTCAACAACCCTGGCACGTCGAGTTGCAATTATTCCAGCCCTTTTGGATCTTTGGAACCTCGCAGCTTTATATCCTCCCGGAATGCACCTAATGCTTTGCCACCCTCTTCCACCAACCGCACACAAAGGCATCGTAATCGTGCCCATCCCTGCGAGTTTGTATCAATCAAGCTTCATATTGAAAACTTCATCAGTAAATCGGGGAAAGTATGCTATCGGATGACTTGAAATGACAATGCCTACAATAATCCAGCCTATTCATAATCAATTATCATGTACATATTTCGATAAGGCTCCTGCCATCATGAGTTGAATATCACATTGTAATATTGTTCCCTCCTAACTTTGCAATGAAACGCTAGTTTCCGCTCATCTTTTGGTGTCACTAAAGTTTCGCCCTCACTCCTCTCTTTCCTCTCGCTTTAAGCAACCCGGCGCGGCAAAGGAAAATTGCTGGAAATCCTAACCAGAGGTCATGTAACGGGTCAAGCACCTAAGGGGAGTGTTTGATCGAGAAATAAACAGCAAACTAGCTGCCTACAGTAAATGGTCTCATGTTTCAGGCGCGAAAAATGTTGCAGAAGGTGTAAGTTAAGCGAAGAACCGTTTCAGAAGGGCTGTTCTGCGATGTACTGTAATGGGCCTTTTAATGATGTACTCTACAGATATATCGGTACAATTTATATCGGTACAATTTGCTCCCGCTGCATGCGTATGGTAAACACGAGTCGCACTATTTATCTATTGTAATATCTATGGCAAAACCTCTGGAAGTAGTTTTCGGATGTGGATCTTCTACTATCGGATTGATATAACGGATTGATATTCTTGACTATAGGGGTGGCCACAAGTACCCAACATACCAATCGTGATAAATATTGGCGGTCAGGCCGTTGCTGGTTACTACTGTCAACACGCAGAGATTACCAGAGTGTGGACAACAATGCCTGGATCGGGGCAACTCATATATCACAAGCACGAGAGAAGGCGAGCTAGAACGCATGGGCCGTCCCCAAGGCTCGACATGGATGCGTTCCCTGATACTCGCCCCGCTATATCTACAATACGCTACTCTACTCAGCTCAACTCCAGATGTATCGGTATGGGGAGTAAGGACGTATGTCACCCAGTTATCCATTCTGAAAGGCGCACTCACCGAAAAACATGTTTTCTTTTAGCGGACACTGCTGACGAAGCAGAATTTGAATATTCCCAGTACCTAGTATAGGTAGAGGGTTTTAGGGACGCAATTTTGAACCAAAAAAACCGTAGATTTTACAATTACTGATGTCTTTATCGTTGTTCTTAATGAGACAGTGGTTTTGAGCAGAAGCTTGAAGCTGACTTCAAACAATGGCTTGAAGAGCAACCGGAAATTAACCGCATGATTGCCAATGCCAGCCTCGCAAGAAATAAAGACGTCTGGGTAAGCTTTGTCCAAGACCAGCCTCCAACACTTGGAAACAGCGCCTACGCATGGAAGCACTCAGATATGCATGACGCTTCGTGCACATGCGGCAGCCAGATACTAAGACTTGTTGCAGTGGTATATTGACTAACAGGTGAGCTTCACATGGTTCTAATTTCGTACTAGTGACCAGGCAACCGGTGTCGCCATCGACCGTCGAGCTTGTATGATCCTTTGCCAGCGTTCAAAGTTAGTAAAGAGACCAAGTAATGTAGATTGTAGACTAACATTCAACCTCGATGCTCACTTCACATACAGGCGGCATCAAGTTAAAGCTTAAGATGACCGGATTTTCGTGACTATGGCCAACAACGAAGAGCCCGTGGACTATGTCTTGAGTATAAAACACGGTGCATTGCACTTTTTAGATACAACTACATATCTGAAAAGTACAATGCACCGAGTCTTACTCTGTGCGAAATTAGTCGATGGTGGAAAGTCATATCTGGAAAGTACGAGGCGCAGAGTCTTACTCTGTGCGAAATTGGTCGACGATATCTGGAATTGAGCCATAGCCTGCAAAGTGCGACGCACTGAGTTGCGAAAGACGCCTATGCACTGAGTCTTACTCTGCGCAAAATTGGACGATACTGCAAAGTCGTATTTGGAAACGCACAAAGTCTTACTCTGCGCGAGGTTCCACGTTAACCTCTGATGGAAAAGCCATATCTCCAAATGGGCGACACACAGCCTTACTCTGCAAAACTGGCCAACGATGTGGTCATAGAGTCTGAAAGCACCGAGTCTTACTCAATGCGAAATCGATGATGGACAGTCATATCTGGAAAGTATGAAGCGCTGCGAGATTGGTCGACGATGGAATTGAGGCATAGCCTGAAAAGTGCGACGCACTGAGTGGCCAAAGATGCCTATGCACTGAGTCTTACTCTGCGCAAAATTGGACGATACTGCAAAGTCGTATTTGGAAACGCACAAAGTCTTACTCTGCGCGAGGTTCCACGTTAACCTCTGATGGAAAAGCCATATCTCCAAATGGGCGACACACAGCCTTACTCTGCAAAACTGGCCAACGATGTGGTCATAGAGTCTGAAAGCACCGAGTCTTACTCAATGCGAAATCGATGATGGACAGTCATATCTGGAAAGTATGAAGCGCTGCGAGATTGGTCGACGATGGAATTGAGGCATAGCCTGAAAAGTGCGACGCACTGAGTTGCCAAAGATGCCTATGCACTGAGTCTTACTCTGCGCAAAATTGGACGATACTGCAAAGTCGTATTTGGAAACGCACAAAGTCTTACTCTGCGCGAGGTTCCACGTTCATCTCTGATGGAAAAGCCATATCTCAAAATGGGCGACACACAGTCTTACTCTGCAAAACTGGCCAACGATGGTCATACTGAAAGCACCGAGTCTTACTCAATGCGAAATAGGTTGACGATGGAAAGTCACAATCCAAAAAGTACCGCGCACAGAGTCTTACTCTATGCAAAATTAGCCAATTCATTCCGTGTGTGAAGACGATGACCCCGTCCAGTCGGGAGAAGCCCGAGCTGCACCGCAGACTGAGTGAGAGGGGAGGGTTAGGGATGATTCATTGGACGCGCGTTCGCTTGAGTATGGGCCCGGGCAAGGCCGGGCGTCAATCATGCCGGGCGCTTCAACTTCTTAATTACATCACGGTCTTATATGTGATCTTGTAGCTCGTTTTTGCACAACTGCAGCTGAGGGCACGGTCGATTGTCATATCGCTATATATGCTAACTGTTTATTGTCTTTTGTTGACGAAACACTTCTCGTATACTAGGTGGGTCTTGAAACTCGCAAGAAGCCTGAAGCTTGAAAACTCGTAGCCAGGTCCCAAGATTGAAGAGCGCAGAGCAATCCATTATCCATTATATCTTCCCCTGTCTCAAAGATACGAAAAGTTTTCGTATCTTTGAGACAGGGGAAGATATAATGGAACGACAGGGAGTCAGATGAAGATACCATCATGAGACAGCTTTGACGTGAAATCCCGCGACTTGTTGATGTGTACGAAGGGCTATTATAGATACCATTCAAACCCAGTATGACAGCTACCGTCTGCACAGCTACCACAAGCCACCTACCGACGACGATAGCGACGAGCTTGACGAACTCCAACCTACTGTTCTTCCTACGCCGCCAGTCATTGAGCTTGAACTCCATGAGGAGTTCGAGTTGAAGGATCGCAGTAAACGTGGCATACAAAACGACATCACCGGAGGTTTGCTCTGCCCTGTAGAGTTTGACTGGGATAACTCAACGTAAGTTTTTTTTTCATTTTTTTCATTCACTGTTGACTTTTTGTAATAGGATTCGTACTGCAATCTGGAACTTTGAGAACGACTTTGATTTTGCTAGCTCTGCGCGCGCTCGTTGCTTCTACACTGACTCAACCTTCAACCCCAACGATTTGGACGAAGGCCGGGCTTTCTAAAGAGTCATTTGCTTTTACAAGTGCGTACCTCTACCATAATATTTTCTTCGAGTGAGCTGAAGCTTTTAATAGGTTTACCGGGTTATTTTCACTTCGCCATCTTCTGCCAAAAACCAATCTAGCAACGTTGAAAACCTGCCTCCATCCAAGAAGACAAAGACCACGAAGATAAGCTCTCGCGGGCCCGTATCCGAAATCTACATATGTCCGAAGTGACACCTCGTTCCATTGCATACGCGGCTGTACATGTGAGTACCATTCATTGTCAGTCGCTACCACTTCTGTTCCTCATCTGTTCTCTTCAGCTGCATTTTGGTCTCTCGGATGCACCGCATTGGTGTCGCGCGCACAACGGTTATAACTACCAAGATCTCTGGAACTACGTCGTTGACTTTTTTGAAGATCCGGTGGATGAGGACGCAGAACGCTATACAAAAGAACTTTTAAAGTGGTGGAATGAGTACGTTGTATTCCCGTCATGTTCGTAACATCTATTAATACATGTTCTCGCAGTCGCATATTCACTGGTACGCGATCCGCTGCCAACAACCGTGGAACAAAGATGAAGTCTCGCAGGGAAACTGTCACCAGGACCGCTTCTACATCTAGCTCTGCCTCACCGTAACTGTACTGTGTATACTGTACTTGAATGAACACGTTTTTCTTCTACTCCTTTATTGTGTGAACTGGATCTCCTGGAAAAATCCCACTATCGCTACAATTATTGCCACATTCTGGGTATATTTCTGAGATGTTGTATGGCCTGCTAAGCCCATACAATAATGGCGACGTTATGTTACATTTGAATCCTGATATGTACACAAGGTTACCACAGAATCATAGTAATAATGGGAGACTACATATATATCACGTCTGAGTACAAGATGTATATAACGTTGCAATGACCTTGTGAGATGACCATGTGATTGTTAAAAGTGGTGGTGGATTGTGTGTGCTTGGTTTGTGCGGGTGATATCTTCACGATATTGCCAATACCTTATATTGATTGTACGCATCACAAGGATGTATAATCACTCGGGAGATTTCCGCTAATTTAGCGATGAACCTGTTCAAGAACTGAAGATTAATTATTTAGAAGTCCCTGGAGCGTTGGAGTAGATATTTCCGTCAAATTTCCATAGCATATTAACATTCCCTTCATAGATATTAGAGATTCTTAACTCCTATCCGTCAGTCAGTCAAAAAGCTCCGCTGGAATGGGGGTTGAACGTTTGAACGTTGAGGAAGAGGTGCCGGAACATCCTCAGTGAATTTCACGCAACCTGGTTTGACCCGTTCAGGAGTTCGGCTAGGCGTCCTAGTGCTACTTAAGCGCAAACCCAAATAATAACTTTCGAATACGCATACTTGCTGTAGACAGGAAATAGTACTTGTTATTCAGCGCTTTTTTTCTCCACCTTGTCCATTCCTGAGTACGTCAGTATTTGCATATACCGGCCAGCTAATCCTGCTACAAAGTGGAAACCCAGGTAGTAATAAATGCATACATGGCCATAACAACTATGGCAGAAAAGTCACCGGCTATCACCATCGCCAACACAGCTCCCCCACTAAGTAGCCCAAGAAGGGCCATCAAAGTTGCAAAAAGAGAAGACACTCCGATCTATATAATCGTATCTGGTTTTTCCGATTCAGAAAGTGACTAGAGTTCCTTACCGCTACTCCTTCCCCTGGAGAAAATCCCCAGCGGAAGATATGACGCAGTCGCCAGGACCACAGTTCCCCTGTCGAGATGGTCACCTGCGATAACATGATTCTGCCGGGCTTTGCGACTCATGCTTTTCTTGCTCTTTATTCCCGATGAGCTAGCGCTGGTGGTGAAAGGGAGAGGTGGGGAGTCATCGATTCATCTTCGGAGTCGGTATGGGGAGAGGCTTCCAACGATGTCGCGACAGTCGTACGTAAGAGACCGACCAAGGGGTCAGTGTCGAATGATCGAAAGCATTGTCGGCGCCCGCGTTGGCAGCTCAAGTGAATACCCATCCTCTAAGCATTGAACCCACGCATCCTCTTCAGCGGCGAGTAAACCCTCGAGGTCGATGTCTACTGGTAACATAGTGAAGTGTTAGTAAGATAATAAAGGAAAATTCGATTGAAATCAGATACTCTGGCGCCTCGTCACCAACGACGTTAGTTGCATGATTAGAACATTACATGAACCAAGGTTGAAAAATAGAAAAACATTGGATAGCCTCGAGTGACATTGCGCGGATCGTCACACGAGGTGACGAAGAGAGCGTATATGGTAATAGAGCGTATCTGCAACCGCTAAAAAGGCGACATGTAACGAGGAGACGATGAGACGGCGTGACAAGCTTGCGGTTGTCATCCGCGATCGCTGTGTGACGTAGTGAGGAGACGCCGAGGTCACCGAGCGGACTGCAAATACGCTCTAATAGCAACCCTAAAGACGTCACTTGTAACGAGGAGACGCTATTTCTCCTCGCTACGTCCCACCGCGATCGTGGAAGACCGCAAGCTTGTCACGCGAGTGAAGCCGGGAGGAGAATGATGGGAGGAGAACTGAGGAGAATGAGCTAGTCGATCCTGGAGAATGGGGGAGGAGAACGAATGATGGGAGGAGAATGATGGGAGGAGAACGAATGATGGGAGGAGAATGATGGGAGGAGAATGATGGGAGGAGAACGATGGGAGGAGAACGATGGGAGGAGAATGATCGAAGCTGGGAGGAGAATTAATGATGGCAAAAGAAATTAGTACTAAAATTTGGAACATCGCGAGTGCGCAGGTTGTTATACTGCTGCTGTCCCTTCGCCAATGAGGAAAAAACGCCTCTATTCGTATGTATAGTGAAGTTTCAGTAGGTACCCTATACCGCAAGACTCGAGATTGATTGAATGCCCTTAAATCGGTAGCGCCCGTACGATGGGCAACTCACGGGGCTGCCATACGTTGAACCGTCTTTAGTCGGACCGAGCAGAAGAAAGATCCACAAGCAGTGAGGGCGACTCGGATTGTCAGCTTTACCAGGAAAGAACACGGGCCAGTGCAGGGGAATGGGATGGTGAAGGCGGGACCGTCGGGACGATTTCCCGCCTTCACCATTCCATTCGTGACGCTGTTTGGGGACACAAACGAGGTGAAGGTAGGGCTAGGTAGGGCCAAGAGAATTAGCGTGATGGGATTCGGGACTCAGGCTGGTAAGCATCATCTTCACAATGCAGCAGTCGAGCCCTCACAGCGATGTCTCGCGACGAATCTTAATCCATCGCAGGGAAAACGGTAGATTCTACTACTGTGAAATATGGCAGTTGCTGAACCACCGACGAAATAGATGTCGATATCGGCGATATGTAGGATGCTAAGGATGTTTCGACATCGACGACGTCCCCGATATCGGCAGTTCCGACATCCCCGATATCGGATACAGATAATTGGGACCAGAATATTTCAAATTATCTCACGATTTTCTATCGATATTATGAAGCTTTTCGGGGTCATAATAGCGCCAGAAAACTTTCCGAAAATCTTGGCTTTTCCGCTTTCGAAATTTGTTAAAAATCTTGAAGTATCCGGGGCCCATATATGGCAAGATTTAGCTAAATATTCCGGTACTAAATATTTAATTTGATCTTCTAGTGAATATCTCATATTTTCGGCCTCATATTATGCCAAAAATTATTAAAACACTTGGGTCCAGAATGATGAGACGATAATACCAAGATTATTCAAAATATTTTTCGCATTTTCTTACAATATCTAGGCAAGGAAAGTTTCACATGAGTATGACCTTTTCTTTGGATTATCCGGGACCGAATACATGCTAATCCCCGCAGTGAGCACGACGGGGAGTGTCAGTTCTGACATGACTTCCCAGATGTTAATGTCCTCAGCCTGAGCTGGTGTCGAAACAATATCTGGGATGGGAAGACCTAACCCGGCCCTCAAATTGCTCAGTGCAAATGTGACATTGCTCAACTGGGATACTACTGTCGCCAAAAGGTACAGCAATAGTGTCACCGCTGAACATAATATGCAAATAATGAATAGCCAACTGGATTTGTGGTTGTTGGTTTCCCATTTTTTCCTAAATATCGATATTATGACAGGCAGGTAAGTAAGCCATATCTCGGTGAAATAGCAAGCTTAATACTTGCAGAAGCAAAATAATGGTAATACCCATTAAAAGTATAGATATGCCTTAAGGAGTGCAATTAGCGTTGTCCAACCCAGAGAAATTTGAGTAGAATTACCATATGCTACTGCGCCAACAATAAGGGAAGGCAGGGAGCTCAGAAAATCCACTCCACCTGATACTGGCAGTATATCTTGTTCCATGATTGAGATGGGCCGGGGCAAGTTGTGTTTAGGCTCACAGAGACTAAACTTTCGAGGACGGTGAAAATGCTTAAGGATTGGTGTTGATAAATTAGGGAAGTAGGTAATTGACTATATATATACTAGCAGTGTACACAGCACCGCCATCCAGTGGGGTCCCACGAGGGAACAGTCGGTCCCAGGTCATCGATAGGGAGATGTACATCGCTTCGGTTCCGATTTGGTTCTGAATGCCTGTATGTTTCCACAGTCTTTGAATCGACAATTCCAACAGAATTTCTAGAGCAGGAAATCTGGGGGAATCAGTCAGCCTGCCATTTCAAGTTTCTCGTGAGATTTCACTCTATGGTACCAAGTCTATTGTAAGTGGGTCTTTGTCACAATCCAGCAGCTTTGACTGTTACGCCAAAACGGCAGTATAAACACAAACTATGTGTTCAGCCTCTGGATTGTATATAAGCACATCTTGGCGGTTCAAGTGTGGTAAGCCACGGCAGGCTTACACCCTTCCCCACTCTCGGAGAAGTTTCCTTATATGGGCCGTCAAGGGTTACTCCGGTGGTGAGCAGAGCCTTGAATTGGACCTGCTCAAACCTTCCCTGACAGCTCGTCATGTGCGCTGTGTCGCAAAGCAAGCGAATGCCAGAGGTAGGGAATGAACTGCCAACCTGAGCTTGTGTTTATGTAAGTGGGTCTTTGTCACAATCCAGCAGCTTTGACTGTTACGACAAAACGGCAGTATAAACACAAACTATGTGTTCAGCCTCTGGATTGTATATAAGCACATCTTGGCGGTTCAAGTGTGGTAAGCCACGGCAGGCTTACATCTATTCCTATTAGAGCCTTGATTATAACTTGACATAGTGCCAGGAACATACAGGCATTCAACATGGGCCCGGGAATGACTCTAAATCAGACAGAGATAATCATAATTCTTAAAGTGTGGGCGATGACTTAGCGTCTTAACCTAAAAGAGATTGATTACCCAATCGAGGACTATAGAGAGGAACCCCTATCAGCTTTCTTTGTACCAGGTATATTGGACTATCGTATATGATCTTAGACTAACTATCGGTTCACTCTCTGTACCAGAATCCACCTATCATAAACTCTATTGCTCTTAAGATCTTGCCCCAATGTCATAAGTTAGTATGTCTTGTAACGGACAGCATTAATGCTTGATTTGCAAGTTGATTTGAACAGAGTAAACTGATCGATCCTAACGGATTGACCTCTTCATGACTTGCCTCATGAGATCCTGCTTCTAAACATGGAAATGAATCTCGGAGACGAACGTTCTGAGAAGCTGATGAGCGATACTTTACTAGTATTTTCTTCCCCCGCGCAACTGTACGATGCTGATTTCTTCCATATCATGCACCGTACTCAAGTTCATCATTTTCGAGATGATGGTCAACATTCAAGCGTTCAAGCGTTAGTATACATCTTCGAACTATGCTCATCACAGTGGAATTCATCGTGCTTGTTGCTAGATACTGTAGTCGCTGCTTAAAATATATATGGGTCGGTCTGCCGAGGGCATCGTTCCTGCCCCTTGTGACGCTAAATTAATCCGTCAAAATCTCACAGAGGAAGTCGCCGCAGCAGTGATAAGTCGTAGGCGACTTCTGTCCGTGTTTCCTAACTTTTGATCACATGGTTATGTAGTTAGTTAAGTTCGTGCACCTCTCTCTCATAATGTGAACACAGTCATTCTTGTCCATTCACCTTATACGCATGATCGGGCTGTAGTTGGTCCTCCTCTAGTATCATAGTAAGCATTACTGCTAGATGATTTTAAGTTTAGCTCACCCTCCTTGACATTCACGTTCCCCCCTCCTTCCCCCCTCCCCAAATTCTACCCACCAACTTGCGTCACAAGTATAAGGTGGAGACTGATTTCCCGTTCCGCGAAGGTAACCGCCCCAAGGACGCGGCCAATGATCTCTTGTATTCCCAACAGTGTCGATTCATAACGGTCCCGCCTCCTTCGGTGACGGTCCATGGCACCTTGTGGCCGCAGCTTGACAATACCTATGCCAATTTTTCACTTGTTTAGAGCGATCACAGATAAAGTAGGGAAGTAACACTTGAATAAATGCGGTGAAATGGTGATACTTAGTCGGAATGTTCAAGTGAAGCCGTCCACTCTTATCGACCGTTGAGCGCAGGTAACAAACCGACCAAAGAACCACGGCTTTTGTGCTTTTTCTTGGAGGGCCATAGCTTTCTGCCCATTATGCGGGTCCGAACTTGAATTGATAACTTGAACAGACCTAGGATCGTACCAGTATAAAAGACCGCGCTCGACAAGATCGTACTGCATGGAGTAAAACCAACGCTCGCGACACCCCGGTCTTGCAAAGAACATAAACATAAGTTATGACAGAATTTGAAGATGACAAGTACTCACCTTGGGCTTTGGTTGGCACGGGAGCGCGGAAATTCAGAATCATGAAATCTGTTATCCGTGAAGACATCATGCTATAGTATGCGCCATCAGACGAGAGCCGGCAGGCACGCTCAGCTAATTGGTCACTGTCTCTTAAGAGTTCGATACCCTGACTCCTTGTCCAAAACCTCTCGATGCGCAATGAAGCTGGTTCGACCAGCAGGTGCGCGACTGGTCTTTGTCCCATATTCCGGCGAGAGCAAAGCACGGGTAACTTGTGAACTGCATCCAGTACAGACTTGACACTATCAATGCTTCTAGGTATGTTGGATGGTCTAGATTGAATAGAAGAATGACCTCGGTCGCCAGGGGATAAAGTGGTTACATCTTCAATTGAGCAGCGAATCGCCTTAATTACCAGATGATGAGGTAACTGAAGCTCTGTCTTCCCTCGTCGATGAGGATAAAAGTAGGCTTGCTGTCTTTAGCGAGCCCTCCCTCCCCCCATTTCAGCCAGTCGTAATTCCTGACTCCGCACGTTGTCTGACCAGCCGTTACACTTGCCAATGTTGCCAATGGTAGTGTTGTTTCCCCAAAGGAGCTTTTTGTATGAGTTCAAGGAGACTCGTTTTACCACTCCAGGGACTACCGTGAAGCTATGGTTGACTAAGCAGTGGAGAGGTTTTGGTAGCTTTACGGAAGCGCCTCACCTGAGAAAAATACACTGTCTCAACGCGTTCAATGGCAGTATCCACAACGACAGTTCTCGGAAGGTAGTGTTAGTACTAGTTTGAGGCTTCAATTAATGTAAAGCCTCACAACAAGATAGCAGTTCAAAATAATGACCAAGCTCATGATCTATCGCCCTTGCCACGATTTAAATTCGACGAATCAGTATCAGAGGAGTTTCGAGAAAGATTCGAACAAACTCCCAATCATGTTCATGTTGGCTTCTCCGTAAGTCTGACTGTCAAACTCGAAGTAAGATGATACGAGTCGCCGGTTGCGAATTTTTCATTACATCACTTGATTGCATTCTGGATTTCAGAGTTGTGTCAAGAGTTTTCTTCGCAGAGAGATAAGTACAACTGACCTTATAGCTAAGGTAACATCAATAAAGAAAACTACAGTCGTAGAGGAAACGTTTGGCGTTTACTCACACTGTCTTCGAAAAAATAACCTCATTTGAGGATTGAAATATTCACGGCTGAAAACTCCTACAATCCATGTTATCTGGCACTGTTGTCGGCGGTCGTTGGATCACAAATCCGGCCACGATGACTATCAGTGGTATCGTTATCAATGGAGGTCCGAGGACTCGCTACTTCGGGACCTAGCAAAGCTCTACTCTTGTCATAGCCAGTATTTTGGTACAACCACACTCTTGAATTGCACCTTTGCCGACGACGTCCATTTCGAGTGCAAGTAGCAGCGAGTTCACCCGCGACCGTAAAACTGGCGATTTGGACGACATTCCATGTAGACTTGTTGAAGACGTTTGTAGCGAATTCGATCTTGGCAAGATAGCGTGAGTGTAGAGAACCTATATTTTAACCAAATGAATCTACTCTAGCTGTCCGAAGATGATACAGATGAATATGATACATTTTACGCATTATCCAAGAAACCAGGACTGCTCAATCTCGGCGAACCTTGGGTGCAGGTAAGAGACCGAGTAAACCAAACGAAAGAGCGTATACAGCGGATGCTAAGATAAAGAATGAACGAATACATCAGTGGACAGTTGAGATGGAAAACGGACCTCCAATGACGCCTCTAAACAAGCCTGAACTAGCATATTGAACCAATGACACGACAAGAAGCAGCCATCCAAGTACGATAGACGTTGTCAAGAGCTGATTGGGAATCAAAAGAAGACTGAGGAGTATTGATGAGATAAACGCACTGGAATAACAGAAGATAGGATCCCCGATTCTCGCCATAGACGATACTGAGTGAACTTGTTAGGGATGCAACGTAAATGACTTTGAACTCACGTCAGGCTCTACACCCCGTAACCACGGTGTCAAGAGTATGATAACAAAGAGAATGACTGTAACGCAGCCAGATATTAGAGCAGCGAGCGCTGTAGATCTATAAAGAACAAAAGTAAGTCCATTTAGAATCTTTGTTAAAGACTTCGAGAACGCGCCGTGCAAGTCCAGTTTCATTCTGAACGAGTCCAAAAATCTCTGCAAAAGTCCCAAAATGGTATGTTATGACACTTCCAGGGACGATGAGCTTAAGCTGCCGAAGCGTATGCGAGGACATTACAAAAGATAACAGTAAAAGATAAGACCAGTCCACAGATAAGCGATTCCTGAGGCCTGAAGGATTCGAAGCCGTGGAGAAAAAAGTCGTTGTTCGCTTCACAACCTTGGCACTGCAGCGTGGTGGACAGCTTGCATGTGAAAATGGGCTCGGATCTGTCCCGTGACCTCCAGATCACCTAGCCAGAGGCGGCTGCCCCGCCAAACCGAGACCAAATTGGTCTGACCAATTGGACCGATCAAAACCGAAAGGACCGATTTGACCGATTAAGACCGATTCTGGCTCAGGTGACCCCGTGACTTGGGAGAAAAAGGCAGGTCCGACTCATAGAAGGTTGTAGCCTGTCCGACACACTAGGAACCGGCGTAAACTTAAAATATGTATACGTACTTCTTGTTTGTACAAGCAGCATTGCTCGTATCTAAATTTGGCCTTATTAAGAATGCTGCTTGTGCTTGAGGACTCATAAAGCTCTTTTGGGAGCCATCTTCTTACTGCTGCAGGGTATTTTCATAGAGAAGTATTCATATATGATGGATCTTTATGTGCCTCCTTGTAGGACATAAAAACCTCTTGTACTCGGAGTGCATGTATTTCAGTTTATGCCGGCGTAGCCGGCCGCCAGAAATGTAGCATAAGCGCCCAATTTCCGAATTTATGATTCTTCACCTTTTTATCAGTCAATAAAATATTATACAGCTTGAATCAAGCCTATTAGAGTATGTAGGTGTGTGACCGCAAAAAAATATCTGATATTCAGCAGAGAAAAGATATTTGAAGGACCGGAAGAAATACAGTTACAGTAAGTAAGTATAAGTTGCCCAATGATCAAAAATGCAAGTCAAATGCAGCAATGATATCGAGTCACACAAATATGTAAATGTAGAATGGGCTAGCTCTACCTATTAGTATAGGTACTAAGTTGTTTGCCCGGCCTGAGGTCTGAGGCCTCGGTGGGTTTGCTTCCGTCTTGAGTCATAGGCCTCGGTATGACCAATTTACCCCAGAGGCGGAGCCAGCTCTGAGTCTACGAACGATGCTTTTAGACTAGAAAATCTTTGCTATAAACGACGCCGAAGATCAAACGTTCGTAAATAAATCACAAAATTTCTACCGGTTCTGATATGCAGTAGGGTAAGATTAATCAGTACATATTCTATCATTACAACGAGTATTGCTGGACATTATCTGACACTGGCTCGGATCGAAAACGTTCATCCCATGACGAATGAATCGATGCTCCACCCCCACCGCCGCGCCAACCTCCTACCATGTTTGCGGACAATATGAATAGGGATGTTTGCAGCGGGATGTGGTTCGTGAAAGATGATCTGTGCGGACCCACCACCTGTACCCTCATCTTCCGAGGAGCTAGAAGACTCATCACTTGTATCATTGC
>JADNRY010000904.1:0-22100 GCA_015501585.1 Rhodocollybia butyracea | reverse complement strand
GTTCAGGTGCGCGGTTTTGCAGTGCTCAATTTTTCGAGAACACTGCGAGAGCTCTTCCACATAAAGAAAGGGCCCAGGTGAACTGGCCTGTTCTAGAGCAGTCCCTTAGGAGTAAGTCAGTGAGCTCAGTTAGGGCTGCTGCGGACCAGTGTTTCTTGCAGATAGGTCTATAACTTGAAAGCGTAAGGTCCCTTGACGACTGTAAATTATTTAAACATCTCTTTTGAACCTCTATTCTCATTAGAACGAGGCACTGAAGGTTTGTAGGAAACTGATGAATCCTTCACGGGTCTTCTTATTCCAAGAAGGTTTCAACACGTCGTTCTGGGTGACGGCTTCTGAGACAATGCGGACAATGAGATGGACTTCGTCCCCAAGAAAAGCGGAGAAATCGGACAAAAGGAAGATCATAACACGAACACTGGAATAAATAAACCAGGAAATTTAACCTTCCTGTCGGGTTACTATGGTCTAGGTTAACCACGACGACGATGGTATAAATAACCTGTTTGCTGTTCAGAACGTTCAAAACCAAGTCACTCTCACCCAACATATGGTTTTGATCTGGTTTGGTTGATTTGATTCGCTTGGTTCACTCGCGGATACCCTGAAACATAGGTACATAACGTATACATCGATACGAGGAAATTGTACTCGATATTTGAGAGGAAATAAATCCCGCATTGCGTGTATTGGGCTCAATCCTTATGATACCTCGCAGTGAATCTAGAGTAACGGAATGAGCAATGAACATTCTAAAAGAACATAAAACGCACCAACTATCCCTTCTGCGGGCTCATCCTCGTACTGGTGGTCAGATAGGGCGCTGTTATTGCCTCCAAGTCCTACACATCACCAGATGGATCTTCAAATCCTTCATTGCGTTCCATAACTGGCTGAGGGCCGCTGAAGCGGCGATTCTTCTTGTGTCCACCGCGTCGGGGCTTAGAGCGCTTAGGCCTAGGTCCGGATGCAGGCTTATGCCCATGTTTGGCTTGATAATCCTCGAGGTACATCTTCAGTGCTTCTCGAGTTGCCCAGAAATTTGGAAAGCGGATATCATTAAAATATGAGAGAACATCAGCAATTGCAACCTAATGTCTTGTTAGCATACAAAACAAGAATGTACAATATCGAATACCTGGCGACAGATCTCGTCGGTATGGAAGTTTGGTTGCTCCATGTAAGGTAGGTCATAGTTAATGCCGACCACACCCGCGGCGTTTGCAACATAGGTCTTGTGGAAAAGAGAGATTGAGCGTGAGAAGAAAAGTAACAAATGTGACTGACGCGAAACCTCTCGAAACTATCCGAGTCCTTTTCCAAACGCACCGCAGCTTGAAGAGTTTTGTAGGTGAAATCTATCTTATTAGGACGCGCAATGACCTCAATTGGTGCCTTTATCGGTGCTTCCAGGCTTTTGGGCAGGTTTTTGGTCTTATTCTCCAAAAACGTCAAGAATTCGCCAATTTCTGCTGGTTTTGCCGGACTTCGCTCATATTCTCGACCCTTCCTGAGAGAAAGCATGCGGAATTCACCCTGTTTGTCGATGTAGTGAAGTTCACCATGGGTTTCCGTCGGCCCTGACCCTTTGAAAACGGATCGCCGGGCAACGTAGCACGAACAATGAACCCAAGGCAATAAGGATCGCAAACCAGCCCCCTGATCTCAAAATAGGTCACCAGCTCTGGCCTATCAACATAGGTTGTGTCCCAGCGAAGTCCAGCGCCAAAGAGTTTTTGCAGGGACTCGTCCTGATCTACTTTGGCCTGGTGTTCTATACACATTTCCCTAAGGGCCTTGGTAACTTGGCTTTTCACTAGCGAGGTGATAGGGTCGTGCGGCCGACTGCCCTTATTACGTTCGGGTCTCCTTGGTCTGGGTTCACCTTGATAAGTAAGTAAAGACGTTGTGAACTAGAGGAGTAGAAAAGGATGAATGTGAGCATGGGACATCTCCGAAAAAACACTTACAGTACGGGGTATATACGCACACTCAATACTGGTGAACATGAGCACGGCAAGAAGATATAGGCAGACAACTTTGGAGTGCATCTTTTTTGATTCAAAGAACGTGGGGCAGTGAGTGTAGCGTGCGTGCCTTGAACTGGACCAGCAGCTGAGGGGATTTTTTCTACTTTCTTCCTTTATATGATTACGCAGCTGTACAGGTGACGCGAAAGCGGATCCCAATATGATGGTAGCAGCGCGATTTTTGCGTCTTGAAACTCGCGCTTCGCCAAATCATGATGGTGGTTCAGCTGTATGATAGAGTATGATAGCCAACCTACCGTCCCTTAGATAGTCCACTGATAGTCCTTAGTCCAAAAGGAGACTTGTACATATAGCGAAGCGAGCATCGCAACTTGCGAGCTCCGTCCAAGACACTGGACTGGTAGTATCTAGTGTGGGCTACGTGCGTGCGGCGGTCTGTGGTATATGAGCAAGCTGCGAGTTTTCCTAGAAGCTAAGGACCATTAGAACAGATGATATTTATCATGGGGTCTACGCTGAGTCTGTTGGTTACGCATGATGCATCATCTCGTTGATCTCGTTGATTGAGCAGTCCAAAGTATTAGTAGTAAGGCTGAGCGCACCAGTGTTCCTTGGGGATAGGTCCCCTGAGGACTGTACAACGTTTAGACTTAGTACTCGTTAGAAAACAAGGGACTGAAGGTTTGTAGGACACTAATGAATCCTCCATACCCTTTGTATTCTAGGAAGGTTTCTACATATTTTTCTGATACAATGTTGAGGGTGAGATGGACTAGAAGTCAGAGAGAAGGAGAGATCGAAGAGAAGACCAGAAGATGTGAGCACTGGATCAATAAACCAACCCAATATTTAACCTTCCTATCTGATTATCCACAGCCACAACGACGATGTAAATAACCTGTTTGTCGTTGTCCAGAATCCCCGAGCGATCTTCAACCAACATACATATGGTTTTTAATCCGGTTTGGGTGGGTGTTATCAACGCGAAATTACTCGAAAACCAGGTTGATTTGACTCGCCTGGTTTGGCTCACAGATACGCTGAAACATAGGTGGATTTAATGAATAAATAGTAATGTATAGATTGATACGAGGAAATTGAGATTGGATAGGAAATAAATCGTCTGTCACATGTATCAAGCTCAAGCCTCACGATATCTTGCAGTGAATCTAGAGTAATGAAATGAGTAAATAACCTTCTAAAAGAATATAAAACTCACCAAATATCACCTTCTACATCCTTCATTATGTTCCATCACTGTGTTGGGGGCTGAAGCGTCGATTCTTCTTGTGTCCACTGCGTTGGGGCTCAGTTCCGGATGCAATTTTACGTTCGGCTTGATAATCCTCAAGGTACATCCTCAGTGCTTCTCGTATTGGCCAGAAATTCAGAAAATGGGTATCGTCGAAATACGAGAGAGCATCAGCAACCTAATGTCTTGTTGTCAGCATATGCAACAAGAATGTGTAATATCAAATACCTGGCGACAGAGCTCGTCGATAGGGAAGTCTGGTTGTTTTGTGTAAGGTAGGTCATGGTTAATGGCGAGCACACTTGCAGTGGTTGCAACGAGGGACTTGAGTATAGAAAAGAGTGAGTGCGAGTACAAAGCAACAAATGTGAAGGCTTACGCAAAACGTCCCAAATGTATTCCATGGGTCCTCTTCCAAGCCCACCGCAACTTGGAGAGCTGCGTGATTGGCAATGGCCTCGGCTGGTGCCTTTATCGGCGCGATAGAGGGTGGGAAGAGTAATTTTTCCAAGTTTTGGGTCTTCGCCACCTCCAAAAACTTCAAGAACTCGCCAAGTTCTACTGGGTCTGCTGGACTATTTTCATAGTCTCGACCCTTTCTGAGTGTAAGCATCCCGAATCTTGATTTGTCGGATTTGTCAGGGTGGTGAAGTTCACCATGGGTTTCGATTTTTGCCACATTTTTCTGATTATGTGTACCGGCAACAATGAACCCAAGGCAATAGGGACTGCAAACCAGCCCCCAGATTGCAAAATAAGTCACCCGTTCTGGCTTATCAACATAGCTTGTGTCCCAGCGAAGTTGAGCATTAAGAAGTTTTCGCATGGGGTCGTTCAAGTTCTGTTTTTCGTTGGCTTTTTCTCTAAGAATTGCCACAAGGCCTCTGACAACCTTGGTTTTCGCTCCCATGGTAATAACATCGTGCGTCCGACTGCCCTTCTTAAGTTCGGGTCTCCTGGGTCTGGGTTTACCTTGATAATCAAGTAAAGTTGCTTCAAACTACAGTAGTAGAAAAAGATGAATGTGAACATGGGACGTCTCGGAAGAAAACACTTACAGGTTTCTGACGAGATGTACGCACACACCCAGTACTGGTCATGAGCATGGCAAGGAGGAATAGACAGACAACTTTGGGGTGCATATTTTTCGATTCGAAGAAAGAACGTGAGCGTAATGTGAGGTTGAACTGGACCAGCAGCTGAGGGAATTTTTTCTACTTTCTTCTTTTTACATGATTACGCAGAAGCGGATCCCAATCTATTCCAATATAGCGTGATTTTTGCATCCTGGAACAGGACCCTGAAAATACCTATTGGGTCGTTGGAAATTTCCGGACCTGCGGCCGGTATTATACAAACCAAAATTGGTAAATCACCTTAAATCACCCGCTTGCCATTGTCCGGAACCAAGTGATGATCTTCACCAAATAGGTCGTGTTAATCCGGTTTTGCGCGTGCGTTAGCCCGGAAGTACCTGAAAACCAGGTTGATTTGAATCACCTAGTAGCACCTAGTTCACTCAGTAGGCTCGCTAGCCAGCCGTTCTCCGATATTTCAATCATGCTGCTACCGCTATTAGCATGTTCGGAGAACGGCTGGAACGGAGTCAGCATCACCAACCGAGTCACAAATTTGTGACTTTGACTTAAAATTTTTTTTGCTTTTTACCCCCACCCGCTCCCGTTGCAACGGCGTAAAGTACAACGTCCCGCTGAATTTACCTCCGAAGAATATACCTCAATAATGGTTCTGGATCCTGTTCAAGCTATTTTTTGACTAGGTTGCCCTTGGAATTCAAGATACATAGCAAGATCCTTTCGTTGTGTCCAAGTTCTTCAAGATGACTCCAATCCTCTCACAGTTAGAGGTAAAAAATAAGTAAACATACTCAATAAGGCCCTCCGTTACTCTTTTGCCTCTCTGCTGGCTATACTTTGTGGAAATTCAATATAAAAAGTACAGTATTCTCTCTCATTCAAGTGGTGGGTCTGTAACTGCTTTTTTGTTCTCATTTTTGGATGAAGAGTACCTCCATAAACTCAAATATAACCTTCCAAGACTGTCCACTGATATTTGCTGGTTCAATTGCAGATTTTCAGCTCATTTTTGCCAGTTTTGTGTCTCATTCAAGTTCGGTATGTCTATTCCTGTTCTAATAGCGATTTTCTAACTTAGAACAATGGTACGAGTCTGTCTACTTACTTTTTATTTGGGCATTTTCCAACGAGGGAGTCCCGCACACAAAATTGTGATTTTGCGACGGTTGATGAGGCGAAATTTCGCTAAGTCAAAGTCACAAATTTGTGACTCTGTTAGTGACGCGGAAGCCGTTCCAGTCCTTCTGTAGTCACCTCAGCTCAGCTGTTTACCCTGAGCGCAATTCAAATTTATTTGAATTGGGTGGCGACAGAACGGACTGGCAACGCGAGTCTACACTCGCAGATACTTAGGTTAAAAGTTGAAACATAGCCGGATTTCCAAATGGGCAAATATAAGTATGTAGATCGATACTTACGAGGAAATTCTAGAGTAAATCGCATTGCATGCATTGGGCTCAATCCTCACGATACCTCGCAGTGAATCTAGAGTGATGGAATAAGTAAATAACCTTCTAAAAGAACATAAAACTCACCAATTACTTATCCCCTTCTGCCGGCTCATCCTCATACTGGTGGTCAGATAGGCTAGCTGGTTGAGGGCCGCTGGAGCGTCGATTCTTCTTGCGTCCACCGCGTCGGGGCTTACGCGTACGTCCAGATGCAGGCTTACGCGTACGTCCAGATGCAGGCTTACGCGTACGTCCAGATGCAGGATTACGAGTACGTCCGGATGCAGGCTTATGTGTATGTTTGGCTTGATAATTCTCGAGGTGCATCTTCAGTGCTTCTCGTGTTGGCCAGAAATTTGGAAAGCGGGTATCGTCGAAATACGGGAGAGCATCAGCAACCTAGTGTCTTGTGGTTAGCATACACAGGAAGAATGTACAGCGTCGAATACCTGGCGACAGAGCTCTCCGATAGCGCGGTCTGATTGCTCTTTGTGATTGTAAGGTAGGTAATGGTTAATGCCGACCAAACCCGCGGAATTTGCAACGAGGGACTTGTGGAAAAGACTCAGAGATTGAGCGTGAATACAAAGCAATACATGTGACTTACGCGAAACGTTTCGAATGTATCCGAGTCCTTTTCCAAACGCACCGCAGCTTGGAGGGCTTCGTAGGTGAACTCATCCTGATTAGGATGCGCAATGACCTCAACTTCTCTCGATGCTTCCTGGCTTTGGGAATTTGTGTGCGATCCTGGGTCTGGTGTAGTGTGACCCTCGGCTGACTGCAGAAAAAGCAATCCCTCCATGTTTTCAGGCTTCGCTATCTTGAATTTCGCCTCGAAATCCTCCAAAAAATTGAAGAACTCGTTAAGTTCCGCTTTAATGTCTGCTGGACTTTTTTCATAGTGTCGACCTTTTCTGAGGGAAAGCATCTGGAATCCGTGACCCGACGGGTAATGAAGTTCACCATGGGTGTCGGTTCGTGTCGCCCTTTCCCCCTCATTATTTTTACCGCTAACAACGAACCCAAAGCAATAAGGATCACAAAGGAATCCACGGATCGCAAAATAAGTCACCCGTCCTGGTACATCAAGATATGTGGTGTCCCAGCTAAGTTGAGCATTAAGGAGTCTTCGCAGGGGCTCGTTAGGATCTATTTGCGCCCTTAAGTCTTTGTCTCTAAGCATTGCCACAAAGGCTTTGCCAACTTGAGATTTCGCTACGCCCGTGGCTCTATAATTAGGCATCTCGCCCTTCTTGCTACTGCGTCTGAGTCTACCACGAGAATCAAGTAAAGACGCTTCAGGTTGGAGCTAGAGTAATGGAAAAATATGAAGGTGATAACGAGTTTCGGAAGGAAACACTTACACCCTCAGCACAGATGAACATGGGCATGGCGAGGAGTAGTAGGCGGACAAAAAAAACTTTAGGGTGCATGATGATATGAGTGTTTTGATTCGAAGAAAGAACGTGGGGTGAGCACCGAGTGTAGCGTGAGTTGAACCGGACCAGCAGTTGAGGGGCTCGGGGATTTTTTCTACGCTCTTTTATATAATTACGCATTAGTGATTCGAAAGCGGTTCCTAACATGACGCGATTTTTGCATCTTGAAACAGCTTAAAACTCGGCCTAACCACTAATAATGTCGATGAGGTTTCGAAAATGGCGGTCGAACTGTATGATAGCCGGTAGTCTACTCAGTGACTAGTCTCCTTCCGTTTTATACTTGCTTTTTTTTTGGCTTTTTTCTCATCCTTCTTTCGTACTAACAATCACCAGCTCTCGATCTGGCGATTTGACTGTTAGTCCAGCGCTCTAGGTGATGCGGAACTTGCATACATGAACGACTTGGCCAATGCAGTTATTTAATGCAGGCTAAAGCTTTCGATAAAATCATCCACTCACCTGAACCGATTACTAATTAGGAATAACACCTTCCTTCTTTGCCAAGCGCCCAGAACTTTCTTTTTCTTTCATGCATCTCTCCGTCAAGTCTGCAATGTTGAAGCTGAAACCCGTTGACTCTTGAAGCTTGAAAGCTTGAAAGCTTGAAGCATGGCAAGCATGAGGTTGTAACCGGCTGGACTTGGGGCCATCGATAAGGGAAATGAAGTTGAAAGAGGGCCCACAAGCATCTGTAAACTGTATACTTTGCGTGGCTTGAAAGGTGTGTTTGTGGATCCATTTGTCAACGAGGCTAATAGCAACTTAGAACTGAACTTGCGCAGCAGTAGAAGACTGTAACGGAGCGCAGCGACAGCCTCGAGGTAGCAGCGGCGTCAATCATCGAACTTCTTATATATAACAAAGAAACGGATAAACTTTTGGGCTTTGCCTTTTTCCCTTTCTTCCTTTCCACTATGGTTCAAACGACTTGCCCCTCTGTCCTCGCACAGGGAACATGCGCAGATCCGTTGTGCCAATACGAGCATAACGCCTATAACTGTACTCTATGCTCCCTCGTGTTCGGCGATCAAACCACGTACAAACATCATCTCTCTACCAAAAACCATCTCAACCGGGTAGGAGGCGAAACTGGATCGCTTCTTTTCTGCTCAATTTGCGGAAAATACGTGTCGGGCATAAAAAATTGGCACGGGCACGTTTCGAGCGCAAAGCACGCGTCACAGGCTGCTATCAAAGGAATGTCGCCCGACGTGCCTCCAGAAGAGCCTGAACAGGTACCAGGCCATCAGTTGTGTGTGGTTTGCAACCGGCATATCCCAAGTCGCTTTTGGGCTCGACATCCATCGCAACCGCAACACAAGGAACGTGAACAGTTCCTCAAGTTCACTTCTGCAGTGGAAGAGACCGAGAAAGACAAGAATGGGCTTAGTGTAGTAGGTGATTTCGATTTCAAGATTGTCGAGCCCGAAAAAGCTGCGGCGGGTGTCGTCGTCGGTGGCACGATTCAGACTCAAGTCCCCGCGACTCGTATAGCGCTGATAGACATCAGACTGGCTTCTTTGAAAGGAGAAAAAACGCTTTCTCCGTGAGTGGCAATTCTTTTCGTACTTTGCATGTTATCTTACACGCCGGATGTAGCTTCACCGTCACTCTCAACGGTTCTACTCGAACCATCACGTCGCGCTCTGCACTCAACTTTAACGTGAAGATGTCACAAGGTCATATCGGTCGAGCTGAAGACCGCCTTGAACTTCTTTTCGAGGATGTCCGCCTTCAATCGCACTTCATGATAACGCGTCCCTTGTCCGTCATAGTTGGTTCGAAGGCTGATCACGATATGTTGAAACCAAAAGCACCTTATGTTCCCCGAAAACGCACCGAGCGACAACCAGAGACCAGTATTCTCGAAGGCGAGGCTCCTCCGTCGACCAAGGCGATTCCTTATGTCGACAGGTTACCCCCAGCTCCTATTCCCGGGCACTTGGCTTCTACCTTGTCGACTGGACCGGTGAAAGAGATTCTTTCGCGAATGCAGAGGATGTACATCCCTCAAGTATTGACCAGTACAACATACGCGAAGCATTTCAAGCATTTGATATGGGCCGAAGAGTTTCAGATGGAGTATGTTGTTATAAGTTCATCCATTTTTCGTTTCTAACGATTTTTCAGTCACGACCTAGAGTATTATGGTATCAACGACGCTCAACTTTCACGTTTCAACTCCTATTACTAGTGCGTCCGTTCTTAAACTGATGATATGGTTATTTAAGCTGGCTTTTTAGCTTAAAAGTTCCCGGTCTTGCGGAAAAACGACCGAGTGTCCTCGTTGGTTTGTGTGATTATTTTATCTTGTTAGCTTTTTCTGATTCTCTTTCAGGTGACCGTATTCTTGCTCGTCGACCCAGTAGCCCCAAGGCCACTGGTGTGAAGGAAATGTTCATGTTGTGCGCAAGGAAGAAGTTGGGCTCAAATTTCATCGCTCTTTCGTCGCATCTCCAAGCGAAAGGTTCTTCATCCGATTCAAGCTGAACCGTTATCCCGTGCGTAGGCAGCACCAGGCGCTGGATTCTGCCTTTTCGCAAGATCGTGTCCTGTTCCCTTCGAGTTCACACATTCCTCGGGCAATTCCCCGTACGACGGCTCCTGCGGCTATGCGGTGGTATAATCCCCTCATCGCGGGTAATGCTCCCCAGACGCAGGCCGTCCTTTCAATCATCTACCGTGAACGAGGTTCTATGCCCTTTGTTATTTTTGGACCGTAAGTGGCGATATTTTCCTTTCTTCCTCTGCAACCGCTGATATGCCTGCACATAGACCCGGTACGGGAAAGACAGTGACCATGGTTGAGGCCATCCTGCAAGTTCTTGCCATGAGCTCGACTGCTCGAGTCCTCGCTTGTGCTCCCTCAAATTCTGCGGCAGACCTTATCGCGTCCCGCCTTGCTCCTCACCTTAAACCCACCGAGCTTTTCCGCGCTTACGCTCCATCCCGCAGCAAAGATGAGATCCCGACCGCTGTTGCTTCTTATACTCACAAGAATGGAAACGGCCACTTTAGTGTCCCGCCCATGATCCGCATGCTTCGTTTCCGGGTTATCGTGACTACGTGCGTATCGGCAAATATGATGCCAGGTATTGGGATGCCCAGGGACATTTCAGTCATATTTTCGTGGATGAGGCGGGCCAGGCGACTGAGCCGGAAGCCATGATTGGGATAAAGTCTATGGCGGACAATAACACGAATGTGGTATTATCGGGAGACCCGAAGCAACTTGGGCCTATCATCAGATCGACCGTGGCGAGGGCACTGGGACTCGAAAAAAGTCTCATTGAGAGGCTTATGGAGCGGGAAATCTACGATGAGGTTCAAGGATATGGTAAATCGTGCGTCGAAAATCTTTTTATTATTCAGTCATGTGGCTGATCATCATCTCTATAGGGTCGTCAAACTCATCAAGAACTTCCGTTCTCACAGCGCCATCCTCAAGTTCCCCAACGAGAAGTTCTATCGCGGGGACCTCCAGTGTTGCGGTGACCCCAAGGTCATCAACTTCTACCTCAACTCGCAGCACGTTGTCAAAAAGACCTTCCCGATCGTTTTCCACTCTACTTGCGGAAAGGATGATCGGGAGGCTTCATCTCCGTCGTTCTTCAATATCGATGAAGTGACGCAGGTGAAGGCTTTGGTGCAGAGTTTGCGTTCTGATAGGACATTGCGGATAAGTGGGTCGATTCTTTGCCTTCCGACTTTGGAAACACTGATATCTTTTCAATCTAGCCGACAATGATATTGGTATCATTGCTCCTTATCATGCTCAGGTGCTCAAACTTCGAACAGCGTTGAGAGCCGTTGCGGATGGAGTGAAGGTCGGAAGTGTGGAAGAGTTCCAGGGGCAGGTTCGTTACTTGTATGATCTGAGTGTTCACCGACTAAATGTTGCGTTTCTAGGAGAGACGCGTCATTATCATATCTACCGTCCGAAGCAGCAAAGAATTTGTCGAATATGATCTTCGACATACCCTTGGTTTTGTAGCGAACCCTCGACGATTCAACGGTGCGCTACTGTGTAAAAATTTCATGAATCATCACTGATATCTTGCTCGCCTCATGTAGTCGCTGTCACTCGTGCCCAGGCCTTACTTTATATTGTAGGAGATCCCTCCGTGCTTGCACTTGACCCGCTTTGGCGAGGGTTCTTGAATTATATTCACCAGAATGGCGGCTGGAAAGGCTCTTCGCCCACATGGGATACGCGAGCGCCTGTCGACGAGAAATCCAGGTATGATGCGGAGGTAAGAGGAAAGGCGCAGCTTGATATGAATGAGTTCACGAGGATGATTGAGGCGCTGACCATTGGTGGTGTACAAGCGCTTCAGGACGGGGAAGATGAAGATGTCAACGTGAATCTCGACCGTCCATGGAATGAAGTCGAGTAGGCTATTTCACAACGTAATGACCATCTAGTATTATGCATAAGTACTGTTGCAAATAAATTTTTCTATCTCTAAGTCATCCTGAAATGATTCTTGGTTATTTAGAAACCTGGTCGGTGGTTATTCGGTGAGGTGGGAGATCCCAACCTCAGTGAGAAGTATCGTAGAGAACATGGATGAATACAACTGAGTAGCTACGAACATGCGTGAAAGGCTATATACTGACGGCGAACTCCGGCCCGGAACGCCATGATCCCCTACTCCATCGGATAGCTAAAACAGCCATTTATAGGTGGTTTTTTGCATGTCCTTGGTAACACCTCATATTACATACGCCAATTAGAGCTGAAACAACGGGACGCCTAATACCTATTACAGCTGTTTGCAATATTCATGACAGTCCGTGGTAGTAGTGGTAGTCTAACCGACGTGGTCCCATTTAGGAACTGCCGGGGCCCCAGCCACACGTATCACGCCAAATACATGCCTGGGATGCATAGTCTCCATGATGCTGTGATCAGCACTCGCCATACCGTCTCACAACGTCAAGACTAAACATGATCTAAAAGGAAGGCGCTCTAACCATATATACAGTTTACAAAGGTATACGTGTTTGCATACAAATGAGAGTCTGGAACATACAGCTCCCGATGTGCAGATACAACAAAAATATCAAGGATTAGCGAAGGTTTGCAAGGACAAGCGCCATAAAGAAAAGCTCAGCAAGTTTCAGTATAGTAATCACATAAGTCATAGATGACCAGTGAAGATATCGCATAAAGGCAGGAAAACTTGGTTGGTGCCAAGTAACCAAGTAAAATGCTTGGGACAAAGATGAGAATTTTTGCCTGCGCAGAACCAAGTGTCCAGCATTGAACATCTCTTGACTCTCAGTTATGCAGAACAATTCCAAGGTCTCCAGGGTCTCACTTATGCAGAACCAAGTGTCCAACAATGAACATCTCAAGGCTCCCATTTACACAAAACAAGACAGTACAAAGTCAAAGGTTTCTAGGGTTCTTGCTTGCACAGCAGTGACCAAGTGTCCAACAATGAACAACCTTGGTCCTTGTCACTGTGTGATCAGGAGAAGAATCAAGTGTCCAACAATGAACAACCTTGGTCCTTGTCACTGTGTGATCAGGAGAAGAATCAAGTGTCCAACAATGAACAACCTTGGTCCTTGTCAACATGGGGCCAGCCGAAGAACCAAGTGTCCAACAATGAACAACCTTGGCCCTTGTCATTCCTAGTCTTTGGTGGCAAGACAATTGGGGTTAAACAAAGTAGAGATGTCCACAAGTCCGGATCCAAGTATATTGGATCCGGAGTACTTGTGGCCTAAAAGGCCTGACTCATGACCCGCGGCTGACTCGTGGGAAACGGGTCACTGACTCGCAAGTACTTGTGGATCCACACACTAATCAAGTAGTTACAGCTATATTCACAAGTATTTACTTGCATACAGTGATTGTACAGTGTATAATGCTATTAAAAACCTGTACTTTACTTGTTACACTAATTTCATACTATGGTATGAAGTAAAAATGTACTGACAGTTAGGCTTTGGATTGTAGACAGCCTACGGCGATTGGGCGCTAAAATAAGCGCTCAGTCGCTGTGAGCTGTCTACAACCTCAAACATGTGTGGCAGTACTTGATAAGTACTATAATAAATATGATACTATTAATTACTGTAAGTTTTGATCACCAACAACAAATATATGAGTTCATATTGCTTGCACAAGTCACACAAGTACTTGCAAGTCAACTGAAAATTGCAAATGTCTGACTTGTGACCCGTGGGAAACTGACCCGCGCCTGACCCGTGGGAAACGGATCCTGGGATCCGTGAGTCACATACTTGCGGGTTTTCCCATGGATCTTACCTGTGAGTACTTGTGAAGACTTGGACTTGTGGACATCTCTACCGGGAACTCGCTTGCCCTGAGCCAACCTTGGTTGATGGTTTCCCTCAGTATGAAATTGAGTGTGTCCTTGATTCTCGTTGTCGGGGTCGTGGTTGGCAGTTCCTTGTCCGCTGGGTGGGTCAGTTGCCTAGCGAGGAATGTTGGATATCCTATTCTCTCCTTAAAGACTGTGCTTGCTTGGATGAATGGGTCAAATCTGGTGGCAATGGCCCTGATGACCTTTTGATTTCTGTCAAATAATTGCCCTTTTTTCTTCTCTGTATGCTTCCCTTTCTTCTGCTTCTGCTGTTTTATATACCTTTTATCTTTATCTTTATCTTTTAAATACGCCTCCATTTCCCTTCCTTATTATGCTTTGTTTTTAAGTAGGTGGGGATGTAAACACTCTAACATGTATACGCGACAACGCATGACTATCACGTTACCTATGTCAGTATTTAAAGTCACGCCCCCATCGTAACTTTAACTTCTTCTTCTCTTCTTACTTTCATCACCTCATATCGTACAATAACCTAACACCGCCGAATATATCAAGGTTCCTTTCATTCTTGATCTGTAAGTGTTTTGTCCTATCTATAGGACATTTCCAAAATTTTATTCAAAAAATGAATCACTGAATATCTCACTGGATACTATTCTTTAGATTGTTGATTTTAGTGATCCACAATGAGCCAGATTTATACTTGCATATGTAGATTTTTGGCTACAGTGTGAGGATGATCTGCGCACAAGAGAGGAACTTGAAACTGCAGCTACTGCTCTGCTGCGTGGTTGTGAATATCACTACCTCAAATCAGTTGAACAAGTTAGCCGTTCAGCTGGAATCATTTCTCCAGAAACCTGTACTGATTTCATCAAATGTGCACACGCACTTATGCACATTGAAGAGCCAGAAGAATATTCAGAAAAAGTCTCCTACATGCAGAATCACTGGAAAATCACACCCTGGCTCACATGGTGGACTCGCCCAGAGATTGCACAGATGATCTTCTCTTCTCAGCATGTTATGTCAGTGGAACGAGTTGCTCTTCTACCAAGTACTACTAATCCAGAGGAGTCTATGCATGCAAAGATCTATAAATTGGTTGGGCAGTTCCATGACCTGATACTGGCAGGGCTTGATGGCCTTCTTCAAGTTGAGAAGTATCACCACGGGATGTGGGACAATTCCTGGAGTATGTTTTTTCCTTCATAACTGTTCTGAGAAATAATCATGCATGTTAACAGTTGGCATACCAAATCATTACTCAAAGCAATCTGCACTAGCATATTGGAATGAGCAAGTCAAGATTCATGGATGGACTAAAGCTAGTCGGAAACCTGGGCACCCTTCTTGGAAAGGTGATGGAGGCTGTTGTGAAGGAGGGCACCAGATGATCTTCATGCTTTTCACCACCACAGAAAATTGGCTTCCAAAAATCAGAATCTAGACACCAAACTTAACTCTGATCACCCTCTGCCCCAAAACGTCCAGAACCCGACACTAAATATGATTCTGATGACTCTGATCACCCCCGTCGTCTGCACAGCTTAGAACCAGCAAAAATGCTAGGTCACACCGCGATGGGGTATAAGACTTTTAAGAAGTCCAATGTCACTGCATCTAGGGTATATTCCAGGTCATTATGACCTGGCGGCGATGAGCTTCTCAGAAAATAATTTGGCGCCCATAGATCATGGTGGTTCAGGTGACGTGAATTTGAGACATGTCTCGTAATTTTGAGTGACTTAGAGAAATTGTCATTTCAAATGACTTGTGAATTTTAAATTTTGCCTGCCGCCTGCCGCTACTCTTTGCTCACTTTCATCATGGCTCGTAGCCGTTCTACTACCTCTTCAACAGTGAGGAGCTGTGAATTCATCGACAATAGTGACGACTTTGAGGACGACAATGCTTCAGCAAAATCAGTCACAGATCTCACTCATGGTGATGATACTGAATCTGAAACCGACAACGACGAAATCCAGAGCCAACCTTCTACAGATTTTACCATGGATCCCGAAATTGCTGCAGATCTTGAAAGACAACGTGAGGAAGATGTGAAGAAAGCAAAGGAAGCACTGAAGAGAGCTGAGAAGAAAGCTGAGAAGAAAAGGAGAGCAGACAAAAAGAAAAGAAAAGCAGATAAATCTACACGTAAGTTACTGTTTCCTTGTTGTTTTTGACGCGTTTTACATTCATAATCAGCTTCAAGCCCAAAGACTCCCCCTCAGCCTTGCAAGAAGGGCCGCAAAAGTGACAAAAATGAGAAACAAGGTACGTGTGTGGTTTTATTGCCAAATTTTCTTACTCATTGTCTGAACGAGGTAGTGCCGCCCAAGGACCTTAACCTTTCAGTTAGCCTTCAACTGTACATGTATCCTACTCCCGCAGAGGCCAAGAAACCAGTGAAAAACTGAACAGCTGCCAAAACTCAGATCTGGAAATTTGACTTTGCTGACCCACTCTCGACTTTTGAGGCCCAACTTCCGGTTTGAACCAATGATTTTTTCAAACCTGACAACCGTAACATTGATGACTACGACATCGCATATACAATTGCTTGAGCTGCTCCTCAGCCTGTGACGCTTGACAGTGAAGAGAGCTATGTTCATCTGGTTGAATCTCTGAAGAGTACAAGTCAAGTTGTGGTGTATGTTACAAGAAAGAAGAGTGATATGGTGAGTTTTTTTTTTGTCGCTTGTTCTTTGCTTGTATCGCTCACAGCTACATGTAGATTGACATGATTAACAATAAAGAAAACGGTAAGAAAAACAGCAAGAAAAAAAAATCCAAGGTATTTCTCATCGAACATATCTTTATGTGTGCTAACGCGACTGTCCTATAGGATGTTGAACAAGTGTTGAAACTAGATTACTGCTTATGAGTTGTATCTAATCAGCAATGTGAGTCAACTAGACACACTTGCTATTAGGGATCCGCACCATACCATATACGGCTACGGCCGTACAACTTATGGCTTCATACCGTACTTGGTAGTACCGTAACCGTACCATATATTTTCTTCAGAAATGGCTTACGGTACGGTACAGGTAGAAATATGGGTTACGGCCGTATTGTACAGCCATAAAAAATCAAATTTTATTAAAAAGGTATGTCTGCGCCTTTAACACATCCTCGAGTGCTTTCCTCTTAAGCCTGAGTTGATGTTTTTACACCATAAGTACACGAGTGGTCTCAAGCCTCAAGTGAGCATGACAGAGGGATATAGCATCCCTTCCACCTGAGAAAATCTGCTCTAATGCAACTGCTAAACCTTGCATGAAGGGAGTATTTGAGAGAAATAACACAATAAATAAGTATACTCCTGGGATTGCCATAAAATTGCATGCCATTTGATACAATTGTGAATAAAGTACGGCTACAATACTGGTAATAAAGTACAGCCGTATTGTAGCTGTACATGGCTGTCTTCTACGGGTCTATACGGTATCAATCTGTAAGGATATAGGCAGATCCTTATTGCGACGGGTTGATGTACTATCTCGAATAGAAGCGGCGGAACGTTTCTGACGGGATGATTCAATGATAGTGTACTTGATCTGGGAATAGCAATGACGTGAAACGTACGAGCGGAATCCGGAAGTGTAATAGAATGAACCGTACAAGTAAGCCTAACGGAATGAGTTTCCGACTCTAAGGGTAGGACCTGCTGGGCGCAAGCGTTTTTGAAGACAAGTTATTGGCGGCGGAAAGTCGAGCGGAAGCTGACTTGATAGAGCGCAATGAATCGGAATCGAAGAGAGTATATTGCGGAGTGAAGAAATAGAGTAAAAGAAACTGATAAGTCGAGAAATGAGTCGGTAACTGGGGGTTGTTTCAATATAGCAAATCTATCGTATCAGAGATATCGACGAGTATTTAAGAGTAAGGAGGATATACAGGGTTGTGAAAAGTACATAGACGATCAGTTAAGGTGAAAGGGAAAGTACTACAAGGGACAAGCGGGAACGGAAATAATACCAGGGCATACCTCGGAATGGAACAAGGCAAGTGGAGAGACAGGAAGGTAGTGAGTACAACTTGTGGAAAAGTTAGTAATAGGTAATTATGGCGGTTGTGATTGCGCCATCGAGAAGAAGTTGGGAGCGGAACTAGCGGGATAAGTCGGGAGAGTGGAAACGACAGAATGAAACGGGAATAGAGCGGGAGTACGGGGCATGACACAATCCCGTACCAAAGCCGTACCGTATAGTTGATACTGAGAAGCTATACGGTACGGCTATGGCTACCCCCATAACTAGAGATGTCCACGAGTGCGGAGCGCAAGTACTTGTGGCCTAAAAGGCCTGACTCATGACCCGCGGCTGACTCGTGGGAAACGGGTCACTGACTCGCAAGTACTTGTGGATCCACACACTAATCAAGTAGTTACAGCTATATTCACAAGTATTTACTTGCATACAGTGATTGTACAGTGTATAATGCTATTAAAAACCTGTACTTTACTTGTTACACTAATTTCATACTATGGTATGAAGTAAAAATGTACTGACAGTTAGGCTTTGGATTGTAGACAGCCTACGGCGATTGGGCGCTAAAATAAGCGCTCAGTCGCTGTGAGCTGTCTACAACCTCAAACATGTGTGGCAGTACTTGATAAGTACTATAATAAATATGATACTATTAATTACTGTAAGTTTTGATCACCAACAACATATATATGAGTTCATATTGCTTGCACAAGTCACACAAGTACTTGCAAGTCAACTGAAAATTGCAAATGTCTGACTTGTGACCCGTGGGAAACGGATCCTGGGATCCGCGAGTCACATACTTGCGGGTTTTCCCACGGATCTTACCTGCAAGTACTTGTGAAGACTTGGACTCGTGGACATCTCTACAATCAATGCTGTTGCATGGCGGTTCAAATTCGGTGGGCTAATCAGATGCCGCCATCCGAGCTCGTATCTGCTCAAATTGCTGTGCGCATGCTGTGGTGTATCGAGGGTAACATCTGACCTTCTGGTCCACAAGAACCAGCTGCAGAGATCAAGCTTGTAGGAGATGGAGCAAATCTCTAAAGAGTGTGCAATACTCTGAGACAAAGAAAGACAACAACAATGATGGTAAAGGATAATAGGATAAGATTATTTTACATAGTAACCACATGTTATGCTAGAGTAGGTCAACGAGCCGCACAGCCAAAATCCAACAGCATGTGGAGAGCTGGAAAATTTGTCGTTTCGACGAGACATATTAAGAGCATCCATAGCAGGCTATTTGAGCTAATGCATTCAAGTTGCAGTGTGCATGCTGCGGTCTAGATGCAGGGAGAGAAATGTCCTAAGAGATGGGTGCGCAACTGAACTGCGAGCCACCAATAAGGTGCATGTGGAGCGTTATCTGCCGCTTACCGAGTCCTGTCCTCTTTCCTCCATTTAGCAGCATAGCCAAGGGCCACTTTGTGTCACTGTCCTTGAATCATGGATGTTGGTTTGCTTGAGCAGAGCACAAGTCAGGTGACAATGTGTTGGCTTGAAGTATAACTGTGTACGTTGTGAGAGGCAGATGGTGTTGGATAGAAAGAGGTGTTGGAATTTGAACAAATTGTAGTTGGGTTTGTAAGTGACTGCCATTGTGTATAGGAAAACTTATCCTTGCCGGCGCGTAAATTTCGGGCCCTAAAGCCTCATTTACGCTAAGTATATATGCAGAGCGCCTGCGGCGCGCCCATCCCCTAACCTAACTGACCCTAAACCCTATCAAGCTCTACCGTACTTTTGGCAATGCCAACGGTTACTCTGTTAGGGTTAGCTAAACCCTAACAAGAGTAACCTCGGCATTGCAAGATACTAGCTGAGTGCAATGAACTTAAGGGAAACTTAAGTCTTGAGCACAAGGGACACTTAGTACTATACTTGCTAACAACTTGCTAACAACAAGTGCATATTATCTGTGCACTTGCTATCATCATCATTTATAAATAATCCATGCACTTGGTATAACAAGTGCACAGATATATTAGCAGTGTCATAGGTTGACGTCAAAACGCAATGATTATACAAATCAAGTACAAAATAGTTAAAATAGTCAGTCTGTAGCTTGAAACAGTATGCTAAAAGTAAAAGGATATGATATCGGTGGAGTAGGTACTGAATGGGAGGGCAACATAGATAACAGTGTACTATATAGTGGCATAGAAGCTGGTTGTTTCTTTGTTGTAGCTCTAAATAGTTCATATTAACCTGGAGTACTGTAGTTTTTCATTCAATCTGACAGGCCCTGTGACCTGTGGCCAGTGTGTCGAAATTAAGATTTCAACAAACTGGCATGGGACTGTGACCTATTGAAAAATTCAACAAGCTCCTAATTTAAACAATAAAAAATGAAAAATTCTTATAGCTGACCAAATTTCAACCACTCGATTACCAAGTCTACTGTAAATACATCCTCCGTTCAATGTGCTGATGTATTTTGCTAATTGGATATGATACAACTCCGACTGTACTTATTAATCATTACTCACCTGGTTAGTGATGCCTCGTATGTACTGGAATCCCTTAGCAATATTTAGTAATGAACACTGTATATAAGGCATTCTCTGAAGGCCAGTACCTATAGTTTACAACATAAGTATGCCTCCTCCAGCCAAAGCACTTCTTCAACCGCCTCCAGCGTTGATTATGACCTTGCACAACACTACACAGTTGAGACATTTCTCAACCTGGATATGGGAGATGGGTTTAAAAGGGAAACCAAGAATTGTAGATGATCGACTCAATTTTGAGGCATCTGAATCGAATGTAGGATGTGTTACCAACGCGAGAGGAGCGATTGGAGATGGTGGAAAGGCCGGAGCAGGAGAAGGTTGTGAAAATTTCGAAGATTTGATGCAGGAATCCTCCCCAAGCCTTCTAACTTGATCTATCCACCTGAAACATGTTTCTACTGTTCCTTTACATCCCAACAACACCTCAAAATCACAGTTTTCACCACAACATCCACCAATGACTGGCAAGTAGATGAAAGTCCCTCCTGGTCCCAGTACTGCTTGAAATTGAGCTGTTCTTGTATTCCTTGGGAAGACAGGTCAAACAATACAACTGGAGAGGATGAAGCATCTGGAAGATGCATAGAGCAAACAGAAGAGAGAAAAGAGAAGGCCAGAGCCATGACAATGTCATGGCTTGAGTTGTGCTGTATTTCTGACATATTTGCTGTAATAGTCCTATACAGGACAAGATAGCTTAAAAAAGTGTAAGGCCTCAGACCTCAGACATAAGCTATACCTCGTTCTATTGCAGTAATAGGCAAAATATGGGTAATCTGAGGGTAAGAGGTTTGTAATTATGTAATAGCGGCACCACTATGTAAGGGGGTGTAGGGGCCAAAGGGCCATAGCCGTTACATGTTGAGTCATTCAGTAGAGTCATGGTTGACTGACATTGAGTCATTTAGTGGAACCGGAGTTGACTAATAATGATTCAATACTGTGTGGAAGGGTCTTTGCACCTTCCATGGTAATGTGCAGCATTATCCCAAGTTGTGTTGAGAAGATGATAAGTAATGAATGTATGTGATAGTGTTAAGTAGTAAAATATTGATGATAGTGGTGGTTGTTAATAAATGAAAAAAGAGTGTGTATATGCCTATAGTGTAGAATCGGGTCATAACAATTGGCTAGTAACGCCGAGGGCGAGAATCTCTGGTCATATGACGATAATGGGAATTTATGCCCAGTGAAAATCGACATGATTGAAATTGATTGAAATTGAGTGAGATTGAGTGATATTGGTTCAAAATTGAGCGATATCGGTTCAGATTGGAAACTGTCAGCAAATGACACATCAGGAAAAGGCTAATAGACTCAAGCCAACTTGAGCCAACTTGAGGCCAACTTCAGTATATTTGCCAACTTGAGGCCAACCTGAGTATATTTGTCAACTTGAGGTTGACATGGGCCAACTTGAGTATATTTGTCAACTTGAGGTTGGACCTGGGCCAACTTGAGTAGATTTGCCAACTTGAGGCTAACCGGGTCAACTTGAGTAGAATTTGTTTAGCTTGAGATCAACCAGGGTCAACCTCAGTAGATTTGTCAACTTGAGGTTAACTTGAGATTAACTGAAGTCAACTTGAGCTTAACCTGGTATAAGGCATGTACTGAGTTCAAACTGTAGAGTAGTAATGCCCAAAGTTGCTATTTAAGTTGAACTTGAATGAGGTTTAGGTTTAAAAAAGATCAATTGTGTAGACAGAGGTCATTAGGTATCTAGACAAATTCTATACAACTGGGGGTAGTGTGGGATGGGACCAGGGTAGGAAAGTGCAAAGACAGGAAGTGAATAAAGGAACATAGAGAGGCTCCCTAGAGACTGTGAATGTGCCCTACATTTAAAATGAGAGAAAACCAAGGGAGAGATGGCAAAAACATCAAAAATCACCTAAGTGAGACTGACCAGGGGAGATGACCCAGATGGAAAGTGACCAGGAAGTGAGTAGAGGAGCATAGGAGAGGGTCCTAAGCGAATGTGAATGGGCCCTACCTCGGAAAAATTGAATGAAAATTGAAGGAGTTATGGCAAAAACATT